>JAEPRB010000053.1:0-200849 GCA_016758965.1 Circinella minor
CTATTGCTAGGATCGCCATTTTGCTTCCATTACCATTAGAGACTGTAGATGTGAGTGCTTCTGGTGAAGATAAACGTCGTCACAAAGCGACAGTAAGTGGCGACTGTTATCTGATGAAAGAAACCATTTCTTTTAAAAAGAAAAACAAGGGTATACATTGTGTAAAAACGAAAATAAAGAGAAAAATAACAAAAAAAAAAAAAAGAGTAAATGAAACATAGTAATGTAGGTTTGTTTGTTCGCGTCAATGGGGAGTCCTCTTTATGAATTTTTTTTTTACACGATGAAAAAAAAAAAAATTCTAGATTGATTCATGGTTTTTAGAAGGTAGCCATTATGAAGATGTTGAATGTTGCTGTTGTTGTTGTTCAGTACTTGATAATACTTGAGTTGTTGAAGAATTTATTGGTACAGTAGTTGATGTTGTGTCACGTTGTTGTTCAATAGCTGTTGTGGATGATGGTGGTGGTGTAGTAGAAGGAGGTGGTAGTGGTGGAGTTGACATTGGTACATTAGAAGGAGGACTCATTGCAATAGCTTGAATTCGAGCATCCTTACGATAATCTTGATAAGAAGGTGGAGGTGCTACTTCTTCAGGTTTATAAATAGGTGGTGGTGGATTGATACCACTACTCGTTGGATCATGTGTAGAAGTAGATGAACTACCTCCATATTGTGCTTGTGCTGCTTGAAATTCATAATAGGATGGCATATAAATACGTACTCCTGGTCCAATCTCTTGCTGCTGCTGCTGCTGTTGTTGTTGTTGTTGACGATATTGATATACTTGATTAGCTAGTATGGTTTAATTGATCATTCATATTAGTCAAAATAATTAAATAAAATGTTGTCCTTTTCTTTAATAACCTTATTGTTGAAAAAAAAAAACTAATATAACAATAAAATAAAATAAAAAAAAAGGAATGTTTACCTTGTCTAGAAGCTAATCGTCGTCTTCTTATTGCAAGAAATAATGCCAATAATAATAATAAAACACAAAGTACCCAAAGTATATTAAATGCAATTACAGACATTTTAAATGGTTTTGAAGTTGTAATAAAATAAAGAAAAAAGAAGGAGAAGAAAAAAAACGTTATGCTTCTTTTTATGGATGTATCGTTTTGTAAACGTTTTTTTTTTAAACTGTTTTTTCAAGCTCCGTGTCTGTTTTTTTTTTTTTTTGGCTGTATATGTAGGACGATATACTTTTTTTTTTCTTTTTTTTAAGCACACATAGTTGAGTTTACGAAAGTAAAAAAAAAAAAAAATATGGCTAACAATGATCAAACACCTGATCCTGAAGTAACAACAACTACAACTTCTACAATTTCTACAACTTCTACAATTTCCAATGACGAAGCAACTACCAATACTAATAGTAACATTCGTACATATCAAGGAATTACTTATGACATGAACGATCCTAAATACCAAGGTTTATCCAAGAATGCTTTAAAACGCTTACTTAAAGAAGAAGTATGGAATGCTACACGAAATGAACGTAACAAGTATCAAAAAGAGAAAAAGAAAAGAAAAAGTGCAGAACGACGTAAACTTATTCAAGAAGGCGTTATTCCTCCGCCACCACCTAAAAGACAAAAGACAGAAATTGAACCAAGTTCTGTACGCGTTGTTATGGATTGTTCTTTTACTTCTTATATGCATGATACAGTAAGTTCTTTTTATTAATGATTACTTAACAGCAATCTTTATAGATAAAAACGAAAAAAAAAATTAAGAATTAATTATTAATATTACCTATTATAGGAAAATAAATCATTACAGGCACAATTAGTTCGTTGTCATAGTGCTAATAGAGCAGGATTACACCCAATGCAAATTACAGTGACTTCATTTGATGATACTTTAAAAGATATTTTTGAGAAAAAAACACCTACATTTACCAATTGGAAAAATATTGAATTTACAAAAGATTCTTATTTGGATAAATTTGATAAATCGAACTTAGTTTATTTATCAGCTGATTCAGATAATGTGGTTCGGGAACTTGAAGATGATAAAGTTTATATTATTGGTGGTATTGTAGATAAAAATAGACATAAGGTAGAGTTTTATATTTAGTTTTATATGTTTATGTATAAGATGAAACTGTTTTAATATTTATTTATCGCTATTTTAGGGATTATGTCACAATAAAGCAACAGAACAAGGTATTGCTACAGCTGCTCTTCCAATTGGTGAATATTTACAAATGGCTAGTCGTAAAGTTTTAACTGTCAATCATGGTACATTCATTTTTTTTAAAAAAAAATTGAAAAGAAAGGAGAAAGGGTGATAAATAATGACTAACTAAACTTTTTGTTTATATTATATAAAATGATAGTATATGAAATTATGATCAAATGGTTAGAAACGCGTAACTGGGAAAAAGCATTTTTGGAAATAATTCCTGGAAGAAAATTAAAAGAGAGTAAATTGATTGGAGATGAAAATCAAGAAGAAGAAGAAGTAAATGAAGTTACTACGAGTTCTAGTACTGATAATAATGATATTAGTAATAAGAATGATGAAGATAATAAGGAAGATAAAGAAGAAGAACAATAATACCATTATTTTTAAAATGTAGTAATAATAATATTAATAATAATAATAATAATAAAAGTAAATTGTACATAATATATTTAATATATATATAATTAAACTTCTTCAAATTCTGCATCATCATCGTCATCATCATCATCTTCTTCTTCATTATTATTTTGTTGTTGTTTTTTCTTTTTCTCTAAAAATTCATGTTTTACTGGTTTATCAAAATCTTTTCCATCCGTTCGATGTTTAAGTACTTGTCTACTTTTTTCTTCTAAAACAGGTAATTCTTGATCCCATTGTTCCAATTTTGTAGAATATTTCTCAATAGTTGATTTTTTTAATTCGATATCACGTTTTAATAATTCTACTGACTAGTAAATTAGAAAATAAAATAAATTTAGCCAAGAGGTATATCATTTTAAAAGCATTAATATTACTGAATACCTCTTGTACTGCTAAAGGACGATTACTCAATGCTTGTAGTCTAATCTCTTTAAAATTTCTTTCTAAATTTAACACTGTTGATTTTATTTCGACTAATTGTTCATCCAAAGCTATCAATGTTCATATATATATATATATATATATTTAAAGTTAATAAAATTAACAAAAAAAAAAAAAACGCGGCTTTTTCAAGCATTTCGAATGCACTGTAATCGTAATGATAATCAAAAAAAAAAAAAAAAAGAATCTTTTTACATTTTGAGTCTTCTATTTCGTCCCTACTTTGCGTAGGATCAACAAGTATCTTTTCTAAACAACCATGTAATTGTTTTGAAAGGTCTTCAACAAATTGTGTTAAATTTTGTGATTGATCAGTTTGCATTTTATTTTTTTTTAATAATATAAAGAGGGGTGTTGAAGGGGGAGATTATGTAAACGGAGTTCTCTCTCTCTCTCTTTGTTGTCAGAAAGCTTTAAAAAAAAACTTTATTATTATGCAGCAATTAATAATTATAACCCCCTTCCTCCCACCCCCCCCCCAAAAAAAAAGGAAGATATATTTATCAGCAGTAATGGACAATCTAGTTGCTTTGATATATATGGATTCATCTTTTTAATAAAAAATTCTTCTAGATAATCAATCAACTAAAAAAAATTGACGACAAACAAGGCATAAATAATGGGCCATACAAATCAAACAATTACGTAGTAACCATCTAAAACTATATGCTTGACAACACCCGTTGATACAGGGATAATTAAAAACCGTTTGGATCGTTCAATACAACTACTAAATTAAATACTATCTTAATTCTCATTAAGTATGAAAAAAAATAAACCACTTATGTTTTATATTAAGCTTTTAAAATAAAAAAGGTGATGCCATTTTGTAAAATCATTATGATTGCATGGTTTTTTCTCTCTACTATGGAAAATAAATACACAGATACGTAGTAGATTAAAATAATGAATTATACAATTTGATAAATATAATAAAAAGTATATCTTACTACGTATTTCTGTTGTTGCATAACGACTTTTAAATATATATTTATTTCTTTATCAGTCTACTAAATGATGGATCTACAACTAACTCTAACTTTTTTTTTTACTTTCTTATTTACATACGTATAATGTTGTCCGAACGCCAACCTCACCAGAAGATCTACAACAAAGATTTATCCAATGCTACTATTATTATGTACGTACATCACAAATTATTAACAGTCTGAATCAAACTATCAACATAGATATACGTATACATAAACCATCCCCTTACTGGTTTAGGTAACATTTACGAGTACATGTAGCAATTATCCTAGTTATCTTTAACAGCTAGTTCTGTCGATCTGAATGGAACACAATATTCGTGATAAATACTCCTTTATTTGTTTAATAATTATAATAACAGATTATTACTACGTAATGTTGCTAATTTATAAAGTGGATAATATATATAATAAAAAAAATAAAAAAAAAGAGAAGAAAAGGGGAAGACAAAAAGGGGCGTAGCCTCGTAGTGTGGGTAACTGCCCTTGTTACTGGTGTTTTTATCACTGGGCGTGTTCCAGTACAACTCCAGGAAAAACTTCCCCTCATATATTGGTATGGAAACCACTCTTGTCTATAAAGACATAATTTTTGGTGTGAAGTCTACATTAGAACCTTTCCAATCCATAAACCATTTGTACCACTCTTCGAGGTTTTCCAAACTGTTCCTCTTTTTGGATTCGAAGCGTACAATGCTGACCGAAAGGTTACAGAGGATAGTCCTCATAGGGTGATGGACCTGGTTCTTGGACAAAGAAAAATCCTCGAACTTTGTAACCAAATCATCAACCACCTCGATTACTGTAACTTGCGGTTCCTCGTCAACCAGTTTTTGAACATGTTGTTTAATATGTTGATTTTTGAGGAAGGTGAAAAACTATGTATGGTTCACCAAATCAAGGAGCAAACACTATCTAAACTTCCACCTGCCCTTTAGTTAAAATAAAATTGGCGTGGTGTCAACTACCTCATGGGTCTCCTGATGAAGTTTCCCACGTATCTTTCAATACACCATCCATGCGTCATTACAATTGACAGGAGTGACAAGAATGCTATTATTATGGAAATTGCAGTATCAACAAATATTTGAGATTTAGGATGCTTCAATTAGACTTCATGGGTCATTAAGCAATCATATTTTATTTATTTTTGACTTGATTACAAATAGTAATTTAAGCAATATAGACCATTCATTTATTATTAACAAGTAAATTCAAGTGCACATAATCGACGACTGTCTTTACTCGTACGGATCAAACTGAAAATGGCTGGGTGAGTTGGAAGGCACATCGACTCCCATGAATCTCATCATTCACTGGTTTACAGAGACGCCAATCCACATCTGATACCATAAGTAACGTGCGAATTTTTTTCAAACTGAGAAAACCGGCTAAATCTTGTAAAGATGCAGGGAATGCAACACGACACATTTCTTGCATAATGTAAATACCATCATGTCGTAAGCGCATTAAATAGAAGATGATGTTGAAGCCATTGATCTGGAAAGCCAAAGCTGCCTGCAATTTATTCGTATCAATTGTTTCTTTGCAAAAGTTCCGAGACGAAGGAGATCATGGCAGAGAGCCGTGGTTGTCAGTTGTGGGGGCCGCGCCAATTTAACTTCTCCAAATCCAAGATTCTGGCCGAAATCTCTTTGTTGGATTTTTGAAGGGTATACTTATAGCCTACCGAAAAAAACCCCTACTAAATCTTTCATTGCTATAATTAAAAAATGGGAAAATTAATGTAATGATGTTCTTTACCCAACAAAACAAAAAATGTTTCACTTTTCTCCCCCAAATATTGTTTATATGTCATCATTGAAGGAGTAGAAAAACAAAAGGTGTCATGACTTTCTAGCACATACATTATACTCAAATAATATTCTGTGTAACAATCGGATAACATCATTATCTCTTCATCAATAGAAAGAATATACCTTCTTTATTACATTAATACTATCATACTAATAAAAATTTATACTTATCCAATTAAATTGATTTTACCATCGATGATGTGTTAATCTATTATTTATTTATGTTTATACTTATAGAAATACGTAATAATAGCATCATCATGTCTATTATTATTTTTATTATATTATTTTAAGCAAAAGAATAAAAATAAAAGCTTTTGCCATTTAAATAATGATAGCCATTATTTATAATAACAATAGTAGTTATAAAATATGTAGAGTATCATCATTTCATTTAATTGAAGAAAGAAATTCCCCCCTCCTTTTATTTATGCATCCCGATGATAGATTATTTTTCCCAGTACGCTCTGTGGCTATCAAAATTAAATAGACCTTCACAGATTACTAAGAGTACCGGTTTACGCTCCTCGTTTACTAAAGCAATGATATTTTACATTTTAGCCTATAGGAAAGTAAAATAATAATATATGTGTATATTGACTATTATGAAAATATATTCAACCACAAAGTTGTTGATCGACATGGCTATCCATTCATAAAACACTAAAAACAGAAAATAACATAGTTGATCACATGGTTGGGTACGTATAGAAATATTAGGAGAGATTTTTTATATAGAGACGTTAATCATTTTGATATTATCACATGTGTTAATTAGACATTGGTTAGCTCACGATGTCTTGACGTATATATACGTATATAGTTAAAAAATTTCCTGACATCCCCCAAACCAAATATTGGTATTATTATATATAATTTGTGCCTCCCCTTTCTTTATTGCTACCTATCTTAATATTCATTACACTTCTTCAATATAAATCAGCCGATCGGACCCGATTGTTGTAAATGTACAACAATGACCAGTACATTATGCATCTACCACGTAATACGTAAGAGAATAGAAAAGAGAGATAACAAAAGACAAGTATTATATCAACTTTGTTCCTTAAAGAAAAAGAAAAATGCTTTTACAATAATCATTCACTTAATCTTTTTTTCTTTGTACTCTTTTTTTTTTAATACAGATATGCTTCTTTTTACAATATAAAAACACTTTTATTTGTCCACTTATTGAAACATATTCCTTTCTTCATATAAATAGAAGACTGTTTAATTCATAGATTACATCAATGAACGTACAACTTAAATTGGTATAAAATAACCATATACGTCTTCTATAAAAATAAACATATTATATCTCATTAATATAAAGCTCATAACTTAGTTAGTCCCAACGAGCATTAATTATCATATTTCTTACAATAACCCAATGATAAGAACGCAAATAAATATTAAAATTAAAATTGCCATTAAATAGTAATAATGTAAATGATACATGGCAGATGTTGTCTTCTAAGTTGAGGCCTCTGATCGAACGATGATTCGATTCGATTATTCTTCATGGTGTACTGACATTTACAATGTTTCCCCCCTACCCTTTATTTTTCTACCAGTCACTCTCATGATAAAAGAACAACAAATAGCTAGTATTCATGCAAATATATATATATATTTCTGTACTTGGAAATAAACAAAGAAAGAGTGATTACACAATCTATGTCAGTACACCATGAAGAATAATAATCAATTTCACTGCCTTTCCTTAAAATAGCTGCGCATGAATTTTTTTTTTTATATTTTGCTTTGAACTTTTTGGACTCAGTAACAAAATTTAAAATATTCGTTTGCATTGTTCAACATTTCTTTCCCTTTTCTTTCGTTTTAAAAACACACAGCACACACACGCACACACACACATACAAGTAATTGGGGTTTTCTTTTTGTTGTCAATGTTAAATTAAAACAGAACTCAAATATTAATTTTTATTAATAATTATTATTCTTTCATTTTTTATTTATAATTTGACAAGAATGACAAAAGAAAAATTAAGCAGAAAAGAAAAACAAAAAGCAAAGTTAATCAAACATATAGAAAGAAGAAAAAAAAGATTTTGGACAGACAGTAAGTCCCATGCCCCAGGGGGGATCCTCTCCCATCGGGGATACCATTCCCTAGCGCTACTAGGCACCCACCAAGGAGTGACACTCGAAAGGCTCGAGTAGTGCTGTTAATTCAGCTAAACCCCGTGGGGGGCTGTCCTTAGGGAATCATCCCCTGCCATACCTCTCAAAGAGGCGTCGACTACGCGGTGCTTGAGTCTGGTCCCGCCGGTCTTACACTAGCACGCATCTGGTTGCGCCAGAGATAGTGCAGATGTAAAGGCATGGCCAGTTGTAAGAAGGTAGCTACTGTTGTAAAAGTAGGTGGTCTACCGACATTACTATCATGCGAGTTGGTCCGGGTAATACCTAGGGTCAAGCTGCGGTAGAAGAAAATGGGGAATTCGACTACACAAATTGAAATCTTTATCACTTAAAAACCATAAAGATATTTTTAGAAGATTGTCTTCCATGAAAGAAGACGAAGAACCTAAAGAGGACCTCGAAGAAGAAGAAGACGACGATGAAAAAGAAGACGACGACGAACAAAATCAAGATCAAGAAGAAGAAGAAGAAGATAAAAACCAAAACCAAAATTCAAATCCAAATCCAAATAAAATTGTATTTGATTATGTTATCTAAAAATAAAACAATATTAAAAAACAATAAGCTTTATCATTATCAAAATGAGTTTCTTTATGAAAAAGAAAAAGAACCATTTATAAGCAAGTACTCACTCAAGATCTTATTGTTTCTAACGAATTAAATCTTTAAGATAAAAGCAGATAACACAGTTCAATATACTTTGATGGTTTTGACTATAACGTCTTCCAAAACCACGGACTATTTAAAAAGAACTGGACATATCTAGTGCTTATATTGAAACGTCGGTCTCTTTATTATTGAAAGATAGAAAGGCTTACTTTATCAACATATATGCCTTATCTGTGTCGTTGCTTTTGACCTTGCATCATAATACTTTATTTGTCATTCATCTTTTGTGTGTCATTTGTGTCAAAAATGAAAAGAAAAAAGGAATCACATAAAAAAAAGTTACGGGATATAAAAGCTCATAAAAATATATGAGTAGTCCATCCCTTTAGAAGAAAAACAAAAGGCAAATTAAAAAAAAAAAAAAGAGTTGCAGAAAGTGAGCAAAATATTGGACGGTTCAGTCAATTAAATAACTTGCATTGACCAATTACATATTTAATCTACTGCGACTACGCTTCTAGAGTGGCATAGATGTCGATGCTATCAAATAACATCCCACTCTACTAATTGATTTAGAGTGCTCATTAACTAATAATATGAAGTTTTATGTTTTTTGTATTAAAATAATGGGATATTCATCATAAAGTTATACCTAATAATCAAAGGATTAGCTCCATGAATGGATCCTATAAAAGTAATAGCTGAATTTTTCTCAACGAAGTTATCATAGAGAATTAAAGGAGTAGATTTATGAATTGACTCTTTCAAATAGAAATATATATTATATCATAATATGATGGATTCACAAAAAAATAAAGAAAGATAATCTAAAGCAGGTAAGGTAATAATAAAAACAGTAAAAGTAAGTACGTAAAAAAAAGAGTATATGCTTCTACCATCTTTATCTATTTATAGTTTAAGATTCTATATATTATAGGATGTGTTATTTTTTCTTTACTATTTAATGATATTGTTGTACGGTTTCTGATAAGTTACTAAGATATAGCTTTGAAATATCCTTTTAACCTAGGACAAGAACCAAAGATGAGATTTGAGAACTGACTCTTGCAAGTATTTATATAAATATTTATCATGTTTTATTTTTAATAACCTAAAGCAATTAAATTATAATTATTATCGTCGTCGTCTTCTTCATAATAATAATAATCTTCTTCTTCTTCTCCTTCTTCTCCTTGTTGTTCTTGTTCTTGTTCTTGTTGTTGTTGTTGTTGTTGTTGGAGGTGGTGTTGACATTCTTGTCAATTATAATAATAAAAAAGATGAAAGAATAATTGTTAAGATTAGTAATTGAATTCTTTTTTAATTTCACATTGGAGAACAAAAAGAAAAACTCAAGTGATTACTTTGATATATACGTACGTGTGTGTGTTTGTATGTGTTTATGTGTGTTGAGTGTGTGTGTTTATGTGTGGGGGATTAAAAAGGAAAAGAAAAGAAGCAAAAGGAGAGCGAAAGAAAAGCGAAAGGAGAGCAAAGGAATTTTCTTTAAAAAAAAAAAAGCAAAAAGTGAAAAAGACAAGCAAAAAGAAAAGTAAAGTAAACACATCCCTGAATTCTGTATGTACGAACAGGCACAAAACATATTTTTTCTTGACAGACAAAATACACGTAACATTAATAAATGTATTTGATATACATATTAATTCATATTTGATCAAAATACGCTAATGACAATTATCGATGACCGCTTTCAAAATAAGGTGTCGTTGTTGTTGATACTATCTTTAAAAGCTTTAGCCTAAATATTAAAGAAATGCGAAATGACAAATTATAATGAACAGTAGGTAAAAGGTAAAACAATTTGATTATGAACACATGCTTATAATATTATATATTTTTCGTGTCGAACACCATCTCATTCTCGTAATGCATTTGAATTATCAACTTTGCACAAGTATTATCTTATGTTTATTTTAACAAGAGGAAAAATTTACCAGCAACTTCTTCCACATGTGCTTCTCTTTAAGACATCTTGTGTACGCAACCAGTATTCCAGCCTTAAGACACCCAAAAACATTTGCTATTGTCTAATGAATCATCCATCCTCCTCTTGAAATTCTTGTACGAACATTAATTCTTTAAAGATATCAAGCAACCTGCTTCTCATACAAATTATCATCCTTTCAATAAAACGACAACAACAGAAGTTTCCCACTTCATTATTAATAATACTGAAACTACGCATCCGCCAAGTTTAGTTAAATATGAATGTATATCATAGAACAAAATTTTGACAAGTTACTGCTTGTCGTAAACTATGGAAACGGACCCGTGAAAAGATGTCAAATAAGAATCATTTTTAGAATACGTAATAAGATCTGCCATACCTCATCTAGCAGATGGATTAAATAAGATAATGTAGTGTTTTCACTCAATATTAATCTATCATACATCATTCGCACAATTATAAATAAATAATCAGGGACAAACCATTCAATCGAGAAGTTGTAACGGAAGTTAACAAGACACTAAAAATCATAATCATAATCATGTTGTGATTGACCATCTCCAGACACTATATAGATCATCCATTCCTCCTCCTTACAACAATACCAATAATAATAGTAATAATAATACTAATCACTACCCTCAATTATTTCCCCTTTCATCATTAGAAGCAACTTTCAAATATAAATAACCCTAAACAAAATAAGAATAAATGCTCATCATACCTTTATTCCAGTTATGACAACAACTGTAACCAAAGTATAAAAAGAACATACATTTATTATATACGTAGTTTTATTGTTATCGTTATTATTATCAATAAAAAGATATCATCAGTCTCAACATATCCTTAATCGTCTCTATTTTACATATTGTTTTTCTACTCGGTTACACATCTTATTGTGGTCGTATCGCCAAGATCACCATCGTCGTTCATGAACAAAATAAAGAGTGACAATATCAACAATCGTTATAAGTATAACAGGACATGCAGAACCACGAATACCATGAGTTAATAAAATATGACAAACCCTTCTTTTATTTCTACTTGTTTTCATGAGACGTTGCTTATACTAGAAAGACTGAATTTGTAGCCATGTCGTAAACATGACTACAAAAAAAAAAAGAAAACGGGCATTACTAATATTTAAAAATATGGGATCTAGCTCATATAACAAAAACCCACAACCCAAAACCTTTGGATTTTTTGTTTCAAGCAATGAAACCAAAGGCCCATGATGGGGACTCAACTGCATGTCGTCGACTAGTAGTCAGCTAAACTTAAAAACCTACAGCGACTGCCATCACTGGCATTGAAGCTTTTATACCGTTGGTTGAGGAAGAAAAACAAGGAAGGTGAAATTTATCACTACAAACATCCATATATGGTAGTACTACAGGTCACAACAACAGGTTTGCATCACTAGTGTTGTAAATGTTGAGTTGTTGCCCTGGTGGTGATGTTGGTGTTGTTGATCATCAAGTCCAATACTGTTAATAGCTGTACTCCAACGCATATATTTTTTTTATGATTCCGAACGAGATTTGTATAGTTAAGTTGGTTATCGTCGATTGTATCATGTGTTCCTCCAAGAACAATTGAAGCTTCATTGTTGTTGTTGTTATTATTATTATTTTCATCCAAGTAAATCGAGAGAATATAGGTGATGGCAAAAGATATGCTGAATATAATGATTGTAAGATCGAACTGTGGGGTGAATTTTTGCTTCGTAATGTTATAACAGCCAAGTCAGGTAATGTCGCAGCTAGTAGAAATCAATGTCGCTCGGGCAGCAAAATTAATGTAAAGTCGTTTGCTTAGAAAAGTTCAAACGCTTGGCACTCAAGAAAATTTTTTTTATTTTTTTTTTTATTTTTTCACAACTTTTACAGTCAAAATTATACATGGTACAGTTTTTTTTATGAAGATGGGCAGGAAAATGCTGTTGATGAGAATGGCAGGCCTGAGCCAATGAATTACATTGTCTATCACCATTTTTATGGATTAGAATCGCTTACATCACACACATTGAGTATTTGCAGAATATAAATTCTACGAGTGCTGCACAAGTCGATGTAGAACATTTAGATTATGAAAGAGAGCAAAGGGACGAAGTCTCACATATGAGAGAAATAACTAAAAAAAACGTGGATATACTCGATATACCAATTAAGAAAAGGTTAGATTTTTTAAACTAAAGATTGATAAGTGTTTGAGTGCTTCAGCAGCAGCAAAACAGTTAGGTATACATGTTCGTGCTGCATAGAGATGGGTAAAGCAGTATGAAGAGGATCCAGATTCGATCTTTGATAGTAAGAAACAAGGCCGTAAACGTATTCTTAATGAGGAGCACAAAATGACAGTTATAAAGTATGTTGATTCTAATCCCTCTGCTGCAATTGCGTATATAACTGAGTATTTAATGAATGAGTTTAGACATAATGATCTAAAAGTCTCCCGTAGCACAATGCATACTTTTATGAGGACAGAATGCAACTTATCATTGAAAAAAGCAGAGTTTCACTCTGTTGAAAGAAATAGTCCGGATAAGATCAATGATCGTCATGATCGTGTTCGAGAATGAGATGAGACAGATATGAATTTCTTGATTAAATGCGTATTTATTGATGAATCACCATTCCATATAAATAGAAAACGTACATGAGCTTTTTGGTCAACAGTGGGTACTTATGCTGTTGTAACTGTGCCAACTACAAGAGCAAAAACTACCACGGTATTAGGAGCCATCTCTGCTTCAGGATTACTCAAAGTTAGTATGAGAATACCTAGTCCTAGTAAGAAGAGAAAGGCTGATCAAGAATCTGGAATTCTGAGCACTGGAACTGTTACAGGGTGTCCGTAATAGCTGAAATTACTTAATATAGTATGTTTTTGGGGTGTCCGTAGCAATTCCCTTATTATTATTATTATTGCTACTGGTATTAGAAATTACTAAAGAAAACTATAAATGAAAAAGCGTCATTTTTTTTTTATATATCATAAAGCACCAACAATAAAGCAAACTATAGTATGCATAATGAAAGGAGCAATGATGAAAGAAGTATTTGAATTTTAAATGTCATATATATAACAGCGGAGTGAAATTGAGGGCTTGCTTGGGAATCTCTATGTAGGCTGATTCTGTAGGCTGAGGGAAATCACGGTCACGATTTTTCAAAACATACACAAAGAAAAAAAAAAAAAGAGAGAGAGCGGGCTTCTTTTAAAAAGTTGGGAAAAAGGAACCTTGTCAACATTTTTTTTTTCTATACAATACAACACACTCCATTATCTAAATAAACGAAGAGAAATTATGGTATTTGCTTTACGGAGTGCTGCTACCATTCGACACGTCGTTGCACGTAACATTTTATCACAACGTTCATTTACAACTACACAATGCGCCACTTCTTCTCATGGTTTAATGCGTTTGAAAGAATATTATGACAGCACACTTTCCGAAGATCTCATGACTTTAACTTATGATCATAGTCGTGCTGCTCCTTCCATTTATAAATACCCTGATATTCAAGTTCAATTGGATCGTGCATTGGCAGTGAAAGAAGAAGAAGAAAAAGAACAAAAACAACAAGAAGTAAATGTTCAAGAAGAACAAGAACAATCAAAGGAAGCCGTACGTACACGTAAAGGTGGTAAACCTGTTAAACCTATTCAACCACCCAAGTCAGCAAGTACTATTCCTGGTTTGGATAAAATTACACTTCATGCTATGGTGAAGGATGCTATTCACAGTAAACATAATTTACTTTCTGCATTCATGGCTTTCCAAAGTATTACTTCAACACGACCTGAAGTTGTATATGCTCGTACATCTGTTGCTAACTGGAAATTACGGTAAATATTATCATTTGATCACAAAGTTTATTACCATGACACACTCTTACTATGACAATGGGGGGGAAAGATAAAAAGAAACTGAATAGTAATAATTAATAATAACTTAAATATATAAATATAAATGATATAGTGAGGGTATGCCAATTGGTGTTAAAGTAACTTTACGTGGAGAAGAAATGTATCAATTTATGGATAAGTTGATTGAAATTGTATTACCACGTTTAAAAGAATGGCCCGGTCTTCAATTGACAGCAGGTGATGGTAATGGTAATATTGCTCTTGGATTCCCTGCATCCGCATTAGCTCTTTTCCCAGAAATTGAAGGATCTTTTGATGTTTATCCAAAAATGACTGGTTTTGATGTCATTTTTAATACAACTGCATATACTAATACCGATGGTCGATTGCTTCTTTCTGGTTTCTCTATTCCTTTTAAAACAAAGAATTAAATTATTCATACTTACCTCCTCCTCCCCTCCCCCCGACCCTCTTAATCATATTTTTTTTTTACTTACAAAAGTACACACTCAACACACACACACACACACACACACATACATTTGTATACACCACACAACATCCTTATCTTTTTTTTTTTAAAAAAAAAAAAGACGTCATAGATCTTAAAACTTTGCAAATTAATCCATAACGAATTTTTTTTTTCTTTTTCCCATTTTGTAAATGTTCTTATTATAATTATATAAAGTTTTTTTTTTTTTTTTTAAAAAAAAAAAAAAAGGGAAAAGAAAGTTTTTACTTAGTTTATTTCATATTTCAGGAACCATAAGGATCATGAATCTATCATATATAATTTATCACTCAAAGGGAAAGGTATGGGGGGGGGACAAAGAAATATCCTAAAATGGATAGCAGAAGTTTCAAAACCATACACATCTTGCATCTCTCTGCCCTTTTTTTTTTTTTTTCCTTTTTTTTTATATATTTTTATTATACAACACTTTTTTTTTTTTTATTATTATCGAGAACAATAAGCGAGAGAGAGAGAAAAAAAAATGAGACGTCGTACAAATAATAACAACAATGGCAATAATAATAAAAAGAACAATAGTCATACTAGTTCTTCTCTCATTGTTGATCAAATAACAAAAGAATCGTCCGGTACAACATTACGACAATCAGATGCTTCAGAAACACCCGAGGATATTTTAGCAGATAGTGGATTGTATAAACTAGACGATCGACCTTTTTGGAAACGTAAACGATTTCATTTCATAATTGGTGTGTCTGTAGGTGCTTTAGCTGCTATTGGTGCTGCTTCAACTACACCTACAGCCCAAAATCATTTTAATGAACTACAAACGTATCTCGCTTTACAATTGGCTGATATTGATTTTGGTGGAGCAACAGATGTAGTGGATGAATTATTTGGTAACGTGACAGGATTTTTTAAACCTTCTCCATCCAGTGATATCCCATTTATGCCTGCATTATCTTTAAAGTAAGTTTGTTTATATTATATATCTACAAAAGAAAGAAGATTAATAACCTTTTATATGAATTGAAGGGATGAACTTGATTTAAAGCCACATTATCCAGTGGTTCTTATTCCTGGTATTATTTCTTCAGGTCTTGAAAGTTGGGGTACTATGGAAAAAAGTCAAAAATATTTTAGAAAGAGAATGTGGGGAACAACGAGTAAGTCTTTGTCATTTTCGGGATTCTTGAGGAATTGGATAAAGATTTAATTTTTTTTTCTTTTTTTGTATTAGCCATGTTTCGTTCCGTCTTATTAGATAAAGAACTTTGGACTGAACATCTTAAACTTGATAGTATTACTGGACTTGATCCTGAACCAGGAATTAAAATTCGTGCTGCTCAAGGTTGGGGATATAATTTTTTTTTTTTTTTGTTGGGGTTGATGAAAAAGGGGAAAATGACGATTATATAAAAAAAAAAGGAACTCTCTTAAATAATAAATATGTGAAAAATAGGTCTTGATGCTGCTGATTATTTTGTTACTGGGTAAAATAGGACTATTTCATATTAATTATAGTAAAAATGAAATGGATAAGATAAACTAATTTTTAAATTATTAACAAATAATAGATATTGGGTTTGGGCAAGAATTATCGAAAATCTTGCTGCTATTGGTTATGATAGTAATAACATGCATTTAGCAAGTTATGATTGGAGATTATCTTTTTCAAATCTTGAAACTCGAGATCATTATTTTTCTAAACTTAAATCCATTATTGAAACGGGTAATCGAAATGAAGGACGTAAAACTGTTATTATTACACATTCAATGGGTAAAAAAAAATAATCATTATTTTCTTTTAAAAAGTTATGCTGTGAAACCTTAAAAACTGACATATAAAATAATAATAGGATCTATTTTATTTCCCTATTTTTTAAAATGGGTAGAAGATCCTAATTATGGTAATGGTGGATCATCTTGGACAGCAGAAAATATTGAAACTTTTGTAAATATAGGTGGTCCTATATTAGGTGTACCAAAAGCACTTGCTGCTATGCTTTCAGGTAATATATATTCCCTGCGACGGGTGCTTATATCTATTAGATTAAGGATATATCATTATCACATGATCCACAAAAAAAAAAAAAACTTAAATAGAAAAATTCATGCATGTACATGCATAAAGTTAAATAAATCTAACAATACTATTTTTTTAACATACTAGGTGAAACGCGTGATACAATGGCATTAGGAAGTTTTGGAGCCTATTTATTAGAAAAATTCTTTTCAAGAAGAGAACGAGCCAATTTATTAAGATCTTGGGGTGGGGCATCAAGTATGTTACCTAAAGGTGGTGATTTTATTTGGGGAACAAATAATATAGCACCTGATGACCCCATCTTTGGATTTCAAGGAGCTCATCCATCCTATGGAAATATGATTTCATTTACAAAATCAAATGCTGAAACATCCTCTTCATCAGCATCATCAGCAACAGAATCATCAACGACTACTTTCAATGAAGAACCTCTTGATAATAGAATTGGTAATCATACAGCAAAATCTTCTATTGAATTATTACATGAAAATAGTTCAAAAGAATATCATACTATGTTACGTTCAAATTATTCTTTTGGTATATCCACTGATAAAAAACAATTGAAAAAAAATGCTTTGGATGAAACGAAATGGAGTAATCCACTTGAATCCCAACTTCCTAATGGTAAATATATATTTTTTAATTAAAATTATTATTTAATAGTATTAAAACTCATATATATATTATATAGCACCTGATATGAAAATTTATTGTATGTATGGTGTTAATTTACCAACAGAACGAAGTTATTATTATGCCAAATCCAAAAATTCACATGAAGAAATATTTTGTGATGAAAGTAACATGACAGATGCTCGCTGTCAAGCACAAAATAGAGCACAAAGAACAAAAGAAGAATATGAAGAAAAAGCAAAAGAATTTTTAGGATCTTCATTTACTGGCACTGCATTAGATGAAATGCTTCGCCCACCTGAACTGGTAAATTTTGTTACATATATACAATATATATATATATAATTACTGCTGCGGAAATATTAATCCGAATAATAATTTATCGGGGTGGTTTTTTTTAGTTTATTAATCCAGATGTAAATGATCCGGTACATGGTGTTGAAACGGGGGTACGATTTGCTGATGGGTAAGGTTACACCTTAATTATAAATATGAAATAAATAAAGGGAACTTTGAAGGTTAATTAGTATTATTATTATTATTATTATTATTATTATTTATAGTGATGGTACTGTACCCGTTTTATCATTAGGGTACATGTGCGAACCAAAGAATGGAGGATGGACAAAACATGCTGACCTTTATAATCCAGCACATATTCCAGTTGTACTTAAGGAGTATAAACATGAGGAGAGTGAAAGTAAACTAGATGTTCGTGGTGGTAGAAAAGCAGGCGACCACGTTGATATTCTTGGAAATTGGGAGATGATTGTAAGTACAATTTTTTATTTCTTTTAACCTTGTTTATAAAAGGGGAAATTGAGAATAAGATATGAATGAGTTAGATATAATAAGGAGGATGAGGAGGGTAGGAGGAAAAGGAAATAAAGTATAAATAATCTAAATACATTTTTATGATATAATAGACGGATATCTTACAAATTGTTTCTAACAAAGGAAATAATGTTACTCAACGTATCTTTTCTGACATTGAACGATACGCCGCAAATATTCAACTTGTATAATAATAATAATATGTAACAATAAGGCTTTCCCTTAATTTATATAAAAAAAAAAAAGGGGGAGTAAGTTTTCTTTCAAATGATATGATCTGTCATGTTATATAATATACTTATATAACTTTTATAGAAAAAAAAATATGATTAATCGATTAAAATATAATAAATAATAATACGTATTTCATTTTGTTTAAAATAAAAAATGAGCTGATAGGATGATGATAACTCAAGTAAATGATCTGCATGTTTATTTACAAAATCCAAGTGTAAAATATGTTATCATATACAAAAAAGAAATGCAAAAAAAAAAAAAAAAAAGAGCGTGACTATTTTGTTTCTCAGCAACTATTTTTATTTAATTTCCAAATATGGGGGAGAGAGAAGGGTAATGAAGAAAGGAGGGGAAGGAGGAAGGCAGTAACTCGGAAACATGTAACCCGATATATGTGTAAAGTGTGTGTGTGTGTGACCTATTTCTCTTCTTTCTTTCTTTTACTTTTTTAACTTTTTTTAACTCTTTTTTGCTTCTTTTATCCTTTTCACTTTTATCTTTTTTGAAAAAAAAAAAACACACACCTTTTAAATACACACACACACACAGAGAGAGAGAGACAATAAATAGGATGATACGACCACGATCTTTAAATTTAACTCCAACTTCATCTTTTAGTACAACGACAACAAATTCAGGAAAACCAACGATTGTTTCTTCATCATCCATACAAGTAGGACCTGTTTCACCTCCAGCCACACCTTTATTACCTTCTTCACCAGATTCAATGGTATCTCCTTCTATTTTTCCATCACCTACAACTTCATCAAGATCTATGTCAATAAGAGAAAATGTTCAAGTAATTGTTCGATTAAGACCTCATTCAAATAAAGAACAACAACAATTAGAACAACCTTGTTGGATTACGGGTCCTGAACCTGGTATGATTCAACAACTACAAACAAGAAAAGGACAATCTTCTGTTTTTCAATATGGTAAATATATCATTTTCTTATTATTATGAATAAAAAAATTGATTGATTGATTGAATTATTTTAGATTCTGTGGTCAGCGGGGTGGATAACGAACTTGTGTATCACACTGGTATCGGGGATCTTGTTAGGTAAAATAATTATTTTAGGCTTAGGATGAATAATTTTTTTTTTTTAAACCGTATGATAATACTTCCCTCCCCCCCCCTCTTTTTTTTTTAATGCAAAAACTAATAATAATATTACTACAAACAATAATAATAATAAAAGATCAACGATGGCTGGATATAATGGTAAGTTTTTTTTTTTTTTTTTTCCTTTGTTTTATTTTATTTTTGTGCGGTCAATGAATTCATATTTTATTTTCTAGGAACTGTATTTGCATATGGTCAAACTGCAAGTGGAAAAACTTATGTAAGTTATTATTATATATAATCATCATCATTAAAAAAAAAAACGGATACTAACAATTCTTTATATAATGACTAAAATAATAGACAATGGTAAATAATAATAATAATAATAATAATAATATTTGACGATAGTTTTTATCTAATTATTTATTTTTTGGATGGGGGTGTTACACAAATTCATTCTAGATGGGTAAGTTGAATTAAAAAAATATAATAATTAATAATTAATGAACAATAATAATAATAATAATAACCTATATTTTTTTTTTAAAAAAAAAAAAAAAAGGTACAAATGAACAACCAGGTGTTATTCCAAGAGCAATTAATGAATTATTTTCTTATATTGAAGAAGTAAAAATTATTTTATTTTTTACCAAGAATTTTTTTTTATAACAATGCATTATGCATATTAACGATTTTCTTTTTTTTTTTAAAAAAAAAATAGAATCCAGGAAGAGAATTCATGCTAAGAGTTTCATACCTTGAAATTTATAAAGAAAAAATTCGTGATCTTATAGGTGATAATGATCAATTAATTCCAGAAATTCGTGAAGATAAAAAAGTATGATATAAAAATAAAATGATTATAATATATCATTTAATACGTAATAACTCATTCTTTTTTTTTTTTAACTATATAATAATAGAGAGGAGTCTATGTAAAAAATCTGCATGAAGAAATTGTTACATCTGCACAACAAGTGTTAGATGTTATTAAAAAGGGTGAAGGTAACAAAAAGAATAGTTTACTTAAAATGCATATATTATTATAAAAAATGTTGACATACGTCAGTTTAGATAATCGACATATTAGTGCTACGGATTATAATACATATAGTAGTAGATCTCATACTATCCTCCAAATTGTAAAGTATAGATGCAAGGGATTCACCCTCCCTCCCTCCTCCCCCCCCCCGTCTTTTTTTTTTGTTTCTAGATATTGAATCATCTTGTTACTAATAACAAATTTATTACTATCATTCTTAGGTAATTGAAAGTCGTTCAAAAGATGTATATACACCAGAACAAGGTTCTGTTCGTGTTTCACAATTGGTAATATTTAATATATATATATATATATAAGAGAAAGACAAAAAGAGATTTGACTAAATAAAGTTATTATAGAATTTGATCGATTTGGCTGGTTCAGAAAAAGCAACTTCAGATGTTGAACGACGTAAAGAAGGAGGTTATATCAATAAAAGGTATATATATTACAAAATTTTATACTATACATTAGAATTATAGGAATATAGAAATAGAATGATTGAACTGTTTCCTCTTAGTCTTTTATCATTAGGCAATGTAATTTCACAACTCATTCAAAAAATGCACAAGTAAGTTTTTTTTTTATTTATTTATTTTAAAAAAAAAAAAGAAAAAAAGATGATCTGGATTAGAAAGAAGGAATCGGAAACGACGCATCATTTTAAAAATAAATCTTATTATTATAGTGAAAAAGTACATGTTCAATATCGAAGTTCAACTTTAACTCGTGTATTACAAACAGCACTTTCTGGTAATGCACGTATATCTATCGTTTGTACTATTAATCCAACATGGCGTTCCAAAGATGAATCATTAAATACTTTAAGATTTGCTCAACGTGCTAAACTAATTAGAACATCTGCAAAAATGACAAAGGTAAAAAAAAAAAAAAAAAAAAAAAAACAACTATTAATGATGACATAACTTATTATATATTTATAATATGTTACATTTTATTTTATTTTATTTATAATAGATCAACGAACATTCCGAATTACAAAAATGTCTTTCTACAATTGCTGAATTACAAACAAAAATGCAGGAGAAAACAGAGGTATAAAACTTTAAAGCAGATGAGATAGTAATACATTTTAGTAATTATTATATAATTATTAATATCATTTTTGTTGTTGTTGTTGTTGTTATGTAACGGCTTTTTTTTTATTTATTTATAGCAAGAATTCGAAACAAAAGAAAGGTAAATAAAATAGTTTTTCTTATTTTATTTTGGTTTACTCACATAATTCTTTTTTACTTAATAGATTAAGTCATCTTTTGGGCCTCATTTTAACAAGTTCTAAAAATGCACCTCCTACAGTTGCTGCAGTAAGTATCACTACTCATCTTCTTTTTTTTTTATATAAAAACAAACAAACAAACAAATATGTGCACATGCAAAATATATATATAAAAAAAACGCCACTTTTTTCTTTTGACATGATGATAAAAATATTATGTGTTCTCATCCATCATTATCATAATCAAAACAAAACAAAACAAAAAATTAATAATATGTTTATTAGGTATCCAAACTTGCTGATCGTGTAATTACAGGTGATTCCATTTTAAGTCATAGTACCATGCAAGAAGTATTTGCTCAATGTGAACAAGGTTTAACAGCAACACGTGAAGAAATGTTTGAATTACAACAATCATTAGAAAAAGCCCACAAAACAACACACGAACAAAATGCTTATATCAAAAAACAACGTCAACAATTGGAACATTATTCACAATCTATTGAAGCACTTGAAAAAGAATTATCGTCATGTCATCGAGATCGTGATGAATATTCTCAACAAGTACAAGAATATAGAGAACATATAAAGGAATTAACGAGTCGTATGGCAAGTCTTGAAAATGAATTAGTTTCTTCTCAAGAAAAACAAGATGATTTGGTTCACGTGATTGCTACAAGAGAGGATCAAGATCATGAACAAGTATCTGAATTGAAATTATTAACAGAATCATTGCAGGAACAAGTAAACCTGTTACATGAACAATTGGAAGAAAGATTGGAAGAACAAGAATTAAGCTCATTGGCTTCATCCACATCATCGGTTACATTATCTATACCATCGGTAAAGCAATATGATAATGAAAAGCAACAAGAAGAATATCATCATTATCAACAACAACAACAAATGGAAGCCGAAAAAGAAAAAGTTGAACAAAACAGTCGCCATGTAGAAGAATTAGAAAAAATACTTGCGACGTGTAGGGAATCGTTAAATGAAAAAGAAATAGCATCATTGGCTGTGGAAAAAAAATTAAAAACATGCATGGAAACATTGAATAAAAAGACAACTGAATTATTAATTACCAAGAAACAATTAGAAGAAGAACGACATAAAAAACAAACAGAAATGGTGACCATGACGATAACATCATCACAACAACAACAACAACAACATGACAACAATAAAAGTCAACAACAAAAATTAAATATACCAGTCATTTATGGTGGAGCATGGACAATTCTTGCTGCCACTGCCATGTATGCATTTTCCATAAGTTGTTAAAGACAACCCTGATACCATCCTATGACTATAATTGTAAAAATAAAATAAAACTGCATACCACACTCACACTCACACTCACACTTATATATCACACACCCTTTTAACACTCTTCTGAATAATTTCTCTTTGTAAATACCTTTTTTTTTTCTTTTTTCCATCATTTATATTATTATATCACGCTTTTATTATTATTAAATATACACTTTCTCATATAAAAAAAATGAAAAAATTTATTATTCTCTTCAATTTTTTTTTTTTTTGTTTTTTTCATTGAGATGTGAAAACACTGATATATATGTGGTGCAATTATAAATAAGAAATTTCATAGGTATAGTAAATAGACTAAAAAAGAAAAAAAGAATAAAAAAGCTACATACGTATGTATAATAGACAAAGACAACCATTCCAAAGATTAAATGACTCTTTATTTATGATGTACGCTGCTGGACATCAAAAATAAATTGAAATAAAGAGAAAAAAAAACGTTTCAATAATGCAAATGGGTAAATATCAACGGCAAAACTATTAATTTACAAGAGGACTGTCTAAAGAAAAACATCTTTCTGTGATTGAGAAAACCAGCATTAATTCATTATGTACAGATAATTTCTCCTTTATGATTTAGATTATTCATGTAGCAAAACTTAATAATTAATTTAATTGTCAAACCGCTTTCCCCCCCCCCTTCATCCTCATAGATCTTACTACATCAGTTGTACGTAATAATCATTTAACATAGTAATAAATATGTCATTCATTCCATCTACATTAAAAATATTTTATATATTATGAATAGTTATATCGAGTCTTTTGGTAATAATATAATAATTCTATTAGTAAGCAGAATGGACTTTATTTTATGCCATATCCTTCTACGTAAAATTAGACTCGAAAAGTGAATATAATTTTTTGTTGTTGTCGTTGACAGTAGCAACAAAATCACTTTTCAGTATACACATATATAGCATTTATAATCAAAATCTGTTATCGATGCTTGCAATATATTTAGAGCTTGATGTCATCAATGAATACTCTTCTCACGCTATCTCTATTATTATCACGTAACTTGAAAGAAAATAGTTCATATAATTCAATTAAACTAACTGCGATATTTTAGTGTGTGTTTACGTATATACAGAAAGTTACACATATTAGTATTGTCTATTAAACCGCATCAGTAGCAATCGCATACATAGCAGCGGTAATATATTGAACGGGAAAAAAATACATTTTATCCTAAAGATACATAATCCATCAGAGGTCTCATTTTTTTTAGAATAGAAAAAAGGTCATGATTATTATTTCATTGTCTTAATAATTAAGAGATCATTGTATTTTGAGTAATACATAATAGAATGATTCATAAAATTCAAAGAAAATAACTACATATTGAGGACAAAGAAATAATTAGAACAATGGGGATTATATATAAAAAAGGTGCTTTATTTTTTTTTTTAAGAACCAGAAAAATATATACAGTGCAGCGTAAGTTGAAAGAATAAATAATATGGTTTTTTTTTTTTTTTTTGGTGTAGAAGAACTCATTTCTGCTTAAATCGATATCAATATATGGAATTAACAAAGAAAAAAAAAAGATAAATCAAAACGGATTTTTGTTCTTTGTAATAATTTGTTTTGATAATTTCTTCAATAACTATATATGAATCGAAATAAAAGAAAAATAACATAATAATAATATTTAGAAGAAGAAAAAAAGATATAAATACAAAGCAACTGTTTGTTTAAAAAAAACGAACTTTATATAATATAATACATAACTACGTACGTACGTACCTTTTTTCTTTTTAAAAAAATCTGTTGGAAGAACAAAGAAATAATAACACCATGTATACCAACTTTACTTTTTCTCTTGTACTATCCTTCATTCTCTTTTTCGTCATTTCTTCGACTCATGCTATACCCACTTCTAAAGAATTTATAAGTATTTCTCCTGCTCAATCTAAATTTGATCCTGGGTTTCTTGTACCAACCGCTACGAATCAAAATCAAGAACAAACTGGTACAAGCAATTTCTCTTTTAAAATGCCATGTCATGCTGTCTCAGACTGTTCTTCTGATAATCAAGAGCGTTAAATGAGAAATACCGTAGTGTCCTCACCTTTGCTACAAATACATGAACTTGATAGAAAAAAAAAACATGCATAATTTCTCTCCATTTATCGTTTATGTAATTTACACACACACACCCACACACACACATATATATATATATATATCCTAAACGTTAGTTGTTATGTAATTCTGTTAAATGTTGATATATTTTGGTCTTTTCTGTAATTACTACTAATAAATATAGAAATTTAATACTTTTCTTGCTTCTTTTTTTTTTTTTTACATTATAAGTGATATTGCTGTTTATTTGATGCTGTTCAGAGTGTTTGTAGATAAATAAAATAAAAATACAGTTGATCCGTATATTTGAAGGAGGCTGCGTCTATTTACTTTCTCTTTTTTTATAAGAACTCTTTATTATCATAGATTATGATTTATCATTGTAAATATGTTATTATGATAATATACCTTATAACTACGTATACAATAATAAGCTATTTATAAAAAAAAAAAAAGAATGAACACCCGTAACATATTTTTCCAAGACAGTTTTTAAAAGATGAATTCGAGAATGCGTAATCCATCCAATACAATCATCCTTTGTTTCATGTTCAAGTGCTTTAACTGTTTTCATAACCAATTTATAATTTTCACTCATATACGTTTTTCCAACCACCTATTATGAAAAATGATATTAAGTTCAAGAACATCTATCCTAATCCACATTATTCTTAATCATTTTTATATTACGTCAGAGTTCTTGTTCTACTGGATTCAGAAGAAAAGAATAAACTATGAGAAAGAAGGCATCATGGATTTACAGTACGTATAATGCGACAGTTCAGCATCATAACCTAGAACAACGATGATGATAGATAGACAGTAGTTGTTACAACGAATCTAACAGTGTTTCCCAAGAAGGAATGTCAATTTCTGTCATTTTTTGTGAGCAAAAAAAAAAAAAAAAGAAAAATACAGTAATAGTCATTTGATTGTATCATAAAAATCTTCAAAGATGAAAAACTATGATGGGTAAGTTTTTCATTCATGGTACGTATATTTCATGAAGTGGACGACATTTTTTTTATATAGACATGTCATTGGAGACTTTTCCATACAAATTCACGCAGAAGTCACTTCATATTACCATAAAATTGTATTTTCAATAAGCAGTTCGCTATTATTACCAACATTATTTTACATCGCTTCAAAAAACATTTTGTTACGTACCAGTGTATACTGTTTCATCATGAGTATGATACAGTATTTTAAAGATATAATTTTCTAGTCTACCTTACGTAAAACCGTACAACAACATTATTAAGAAGTACGTAGCCAAGAAGTATACACATTCAAAAATAAAATAAATAAAAATAAAAAGAATATGATTTTTATTTTATTTTTATCTTTTTTAACTGGTGTTCTTGATTTATTTTTATATAAATCTTCCTCTATAGCATATTATTTCTTTGAAGGAATCAATTTATGAATATGATATAGCCCCTCTCATTATTTAATTTGATTGAGAAACTTTACCTTCTGCTTTCAAAGAATCCATCCATGAATTTTTATCTTTTTAAGTTTTCAAGATTTTTTCACAGTGAAATTGGGTTATAACATTCAATAAGGTATAGACACTCATAGTGAACCTTTTATATTTCAATAAAAAAAACCCACAAATCCATATTCACTTTTTTAGTTAAATAAACACTTTAAACTAATTAAAATGTTACGTACGTACGTTATTTGATATCATTGACATGTCACTGTAGAAGCGTAGTCTTGGTAGATTATGAGTAGTAACTGGTCAAAACAAGTTATTTTTTGATCAACTGGACTGTCCAATATTTTATGTATTTTTCGCTTTCATCGACAATAATACGATACTTACGTACTACTTTTCTAGAAAATATTGAATTTCAAATTTAAATACAATAGTACTCACTTTATGATTATGAATGCTTATCAATTATTGTTTGTTTTTCCATATATAATAATAATAGCGGTATGATATTTACACTGACAAGTAAGTCCTGTCAAAATATGTACTTACTTACTACCCTACTACTAGAAAATTGATGTAGATTAATATCAATGAACGTAATGATGTCAATACTTTTTTTTTCTTCCTTTACGTATTGTACAATCAATTCTTTTTTTTTAATCGGATATGGATTAGCATCAAGTATCACAGACAGAGCATTTTTTATAGTGGTGAAGAGATGTTATCCTAATTGTTACACAGAATATTATTTGAGCATACGTAATAAATATATAAGGTCCTTTGTTTTTCTATTCCTTGAATGATGATATAAAAAAATGCTGGGGAAAAAAAGTGAATCATTTTTTGTTTGTTTTGTAAAGTCGATGGTGTGTTTATACTTGTAGAAATACGTAATAACAACATCATGCTTATCATTTTTATCTTAAAATTGATGAATAAGTATGAGATTATTAAACAAAAGAAAAAGAATTTAAAGAAAGGATCATTCAATCAAATAATATTTATTATTATAATAATATGATAAAATATGTTTATTTCATTTAATACGTACGTAGAATAAAAAAAAAAAGAAAGTATTATCTATGCATTTTGTCAACCTTTCTTCTCAGTTCTTCTTTTTACTTTTTATTTTCGGTTCATTTTGGAGAGTCTGCTGGGACAAGGAAATCTTGTTAAATCTACGTAGCAAATTCAATTTTTGGTGAGTCCGTTGGGGATGTTCTTAAAGAACTATTAATTGGGTGCCCACAGGAGGATCCACCTATTATAGAATTTACAAATGAAGCCATTCATAATTGTATGTGTCACGTCTTAAAGATACCATTAATATAGTATTTACTTAATACGTAATCATTCATTTTACTAAGTCTATTAATTATATACTTAGAGTTATTAACCATATTCAAGATGATGACGAGACATCTGTTTTAGATACAGACATTGAAAATCAAATTTTTAAGAGAAACGTATCAACTTCAAGTATCTTGGTAAAACTATCTATTTGTTATAAAAAAGAATTTTGAAATATATACTGTAGCATACATAGATACTGACAACAAAAATCCATGGATAAAATGTGCTTATGATTTGAGTCGAAATGTTGCTAGTCAATCAAGAAAATCATGGTAAGATAGTTTCTATTATTATCATTATTATTATCTAATCGTCTTGAGAAAGCCTATATTAATATACTTTTTTAAAAAAATAATAATAATTACAAGGTATCTTGATGAAGAAAGCTCAGAAAGCATTGTATCTACTACTGAAGAAGAATCTAAGGAGAATAAAAGACGGTGAGTGGATGGAGAAATCTTCAATCAACTGTGGAAAACGTATGAACCATATATTTGGTTGTTAGTTACATAATTTCATGTATAATGTAGTTGATATCTTTGGTGGTAATAAAAAGAAATATTTTTAAATCAAATAAAAGATTCGAATCATTTTATATAAAAGAAAAATAATGATCTTTAATTCTTTTTAAGAATACATGGTATTGTCGATCCTTTTTGTTACACAAAACAACCAACAAGATCCACTTTTTTTTACCTTTTATTTTTGTTCTTCTTATTGATATTCCTTTAAAAAAAATAAACTTTTGGTAGAAAAAGGAATAATCAGTATATAAAGTAGTATTTATTGCTATGTCAACAAAAAATTTAACACAAGATTATAAACAGCTTGGTGTGGATATTAATTATTTTTTCTTTTTGTTCCAGCACAACTCAGCGACTCAATTTGTCTTCAGCCACCAGTTCCACCCATTTTGCAGGATTATTATTCTTTAGTTTCCTTTTTCACTTATATATAAGAACGATCATGGCAAAAGATCATCATGAAGAAGACGAGATTTTAGTTGAAGAAGATAAAGGTCAATGGGGTTATCGTCTTGAAGATTTAGGTGATAGTGATGTTGACGATGAAGACGGTGATCTTATTACTGAACAACACATTACTGTTTACAATAAAGTATGTTCTTTTATTTTCAATTACTTATCCATCTTAAGATTTTTCTTTCTATACCTCATTTATTAATAATTATTAATTTTATTATTATTATTATTATTATTATTAAGGCAGCAATATGTCGTATTCGTGACGATTTAAAATTGAATGATGTTGAACCTTTTGAATGTTTATCTATTACTACCAATGAACCTGTTAAAATTCGCGATGTATTCGATGATCTTACACGTGAACAAACATTTTATGATCAAGCATTAGAAGCAGCAAGAATAGTTAAAAAACAAGCTGAAGAACAAAATGCAGCATTTTTACCACCTAGTACAGATAATAGTATTACACTTCGGGTAAGCCATTTGGGAAACATACAAATAAAAAGAAGTAAAAGGAAAGTTTTACTAAATAAGGAATTTGTTTAAAATTTTATAAAGGAGGCACGACATAATAGAAATACACAAGCAGCTAAAAAATCATTGAAAAAGATTAAGGCAGATCAAGAAATGGAACAAACTGAACAAATGATAGATAAAGGAAAATTACTTAGTAGAAGTATGTATTATTTAAAAAAAAAAAGATTATTAATTATTGGTTATTAACTATTAACTATTATTATTATTGACTATAGAACGAAAAGATAAAGATGATTTTGATGGATTTACACTTGATGAAGATTATGATATGGATGATATGGATGATGATGATCAAAGATCAAAAAAGAAATGGAAAGCTAATTCACCTAATATGAAACTTAAAAGAAAGGTTATGAATCATGGTAAAAAACAAACTGTTTCTGCAGTAAACAAAAATAAAAAGAAATCAACATCTGGTCGACTTGGTAAATCAAGACGTATGGCTAAAAGAAATCGACATTAAATTATTTACTATATAATATAATAATTCGAATCTTTTTTTTTATCCTTTGATATGTCATATATATAATATTTGTATACATTTATATTCCTTTCTTCTTCATATACGTACATTACATAATTTATTCATTCTTCTTTGTAATACAATCATTAAGCATTTTAAAAATATATTTCATTTATCAATCTTTTTATTTCACCCACCCCTTATTTTCGTAATGAAAATTTACAAATAACAAAATAGGTTAAAAGCTAAAATATGCAGCGTAACCCTTGTTTATCATTATCGTATCACGATGTATCCAAAAAAGGTTCCTGTGTATCCATTTTAGAATTTCCTTCCCAGCTTGCGCCAAAAAAAAAAAAAAAAAAGCTTTTTTCTCCATCATAATGTTAGACTTTTATGAATCTACTAAATTATAATGTCAGTTCTTCGGTTCTGGTCCCAAAAAACCATTTTGATTTCTGTCGGTCCGCTTCCAGTTCTTCAGTTCTCATGAGGATTTCAACACTATTTGTTGAATTAAAAAATGAAGGAGCTTGCTTCAAAGAATAAAACAAAACAACAAGTCTTTTTTGTTTTTACTTTTTTTTTTATACCTACATTGTTAGCTCCTGCCACTCACTGATTCTTAATACCTCGGATTCAGACTGGCTTAGTTATTTCACCGTAAGTGAACTTCAACGAAGTGTGATAATGAACAGCAACCATCGATTGCGCAACTATCTAGCAATATCACAGATTATTTGAACATGTCCCTTTGCTTATTTTCTATTTTTACTGATATAACAACAATGATGCAACAACAACAAAACAAAATGCAAACCAAAAATATATACGTATCGTAATAATAAACAAATTGACAATTTTAACTTTGTGTATATCCACATTAATCCAACTGTCACGTTTTCAACTTATTCACACATCTCATCAAGACAAAAAAGATTTTCTTTTTTCCTTAGTAACGAACAATAATAAATGTGTAGATTATCTTTTAATATGGTCATTTTACAATCAAATGACCATAACAAGCATCCAACTTAATCTATCGCCTACCAACTGGGTCAACAGCGACAAAAAAACAACAACCAACTTTACCTTTTCGCTAAACTTTTTTTGCCCTTTTAATCCATTTTCAATATATATAGTATATATACTAATGATTAATAGTAATACTATCTTTTTTCTTTTTTAATTTAAAAATAAAAAATAAAAATAACTTGTCAAAAATGAAATTAATAACTTAAAAAATTATAAGGGCAATAAAAAAAATGTACAAATAAGAAAAAAAGAAAAATCATAAAATATAAATGAATTGTTTGCTTGATGGTATGCTGTTATGATGTACGTATAATGACATAAAAAGAAAAGAAAATGAGTAATCAAAAATCAAAAGTAAGAAATAACATAGGATTCTAAATTATTGGGAATAAGAAAAATTAAAATTTGTTTGAAGTAAGTTCTGTCAAAACAACCACTTCTTGATGTTGTTTAATCTCCAATTTCATAGGTTTATCCAGATTTCCTTTGTTAAGAACATTTTGGACATATTGAAGTTCGGCTGTAGTCGCTGTGACCCAATGAATCACGCATGAAATAATTGTAATATCCTAATAGAACAAAAAAAAAACAAAGGTAGAAAAATATCAATTATTACTTTGTTTTCTATCTCCCTTCTTCAATTAATATTCGATTTCTTTTTTGGTTATTACCAAGGTTGATATACTGAGAGCGACTAATCCACGTTCTCTACCATCCATTGCGATCATAATTGCATAATTGATTGTAGCTGTTAAACAAGCAGCAGTAGACCCTATAATATTTCTTTTCGCCATGATCTTGAGAGAAGAAGCTTGATGACTGGTTTGCTGAGCTATATTGGGAAATGCATAGCATTTTATAAAAATACCAGCACATGAAAGAGTGACAAGAACATCATAACATAAGATAGGAATAGATCCTGGTAATGTAAATCCTATTGTACAATGATATGGACTCTCGTTTGAGACTTCAGTAACACGATATAAAGTCATTAATACAATTAATCCAATATAAGGAGTCAAAAGAGCATAGCCAATCCAATAAATAGGTGAACGTAGACGAATTACTTTTGGTATATGGAGAATATAAATCTAGGAAAATAGATTGTTAATTATTTTAATTAAAAACTTGGCTTTAATATTATTTATTTTACCTTTTCAACAAAATATAAATAAAGTGCAATCTTTGCACTTGTATAGAGTATCACACAATTAAAAAATCCGAGCATACATGATACGTAGTTTCCATTGTTAGTGCTAACAAGCATACAAGCGATAAGATCGAATGCTAATGTCAATGAATACATGATAATCAGTAATCCACGAACATAATAGATTGGACCATCAACACTGGCTATTTTACGGCCCAAAATCAATGATATCGCAGTGACACACGTAACACTATTGATTTCTGATATGATCTCGTAATTGTCAGGCGTATACATAATATATATCTTTTAACGTAGTTAATTTGATTATAACTTTGTCGATTGAAAAAAAAATGACCGTAAGTGTTTTATATAAAAAAAAGAAAATATGAATGGAAAGAAAACAAGAAGAAGAAAAAAATAGGATGATATAGATTAATATATTATATATACACGTCAATCGCTTCTGTCGATAAGCTTTTTTTCTTTTTACAACGTTTGAATATACAACAAAAAAAAAAACTTAGGAGAAAGAAGAAAAACAGAAAAAAGAGAAAAAGAGAAGAAAAAGAGAAGAAAAAGAAAAGGGGGGCAGTTCTTATATTATATTAGATTATATTACATATAAAAACTGGTTTTATGAATATCAGTTAGTATAAAATAAGAAAATCGGAATCAACTTTGTCAACCATCATGAAGTTCTTTGTGATACAATTTACTCATCGCAAGTAAGGGATTGGTTAAGGAGAAATAAAAAGCTGTAGGGTAGGCATCTCATATTCTTAGTCGTTGATCAAAATTTTAAGGTTACAAAATCCACTCAATTTACATAGTTTGGTAACCTTGTGGGTTGTTGTTTGTGGTACATAGAAAAATAAAATAAAATAAAATAAAAAGCTAAATAATTTTTTTTTTCTTAAATGATAATTAGAAGAACTCTCCCCTGAAATCATAATAATAATTTATAAGAAAGAAAAAAAAAGATTGGATTTCTATCATTTTAATAGTAACAATAATATTAAGAGTTTGTTAAAGATAGAATTTTATATATCTAATATGAAAAAAAAAGAGAGAATGTGTGTGAGTGTGAGTGTGTGCGTGTAAGTATGTGTAAGGAATATAGACTTTTTTTATATAAAGAAAAAAAAAAACAAAATGGGGAAAAGATTATATATAGCTACATAAAAGAAAAAAATACGTTGTAATGTTTTTATTTTTATTTTTGTTGTATACCGTTTCATTATTATTAATAATAATAATAAGTTTAACGCTTGACCCTATTGAAAAAAATAATAAGTTTCCAGTTTAGTTTTTTTTTGTTTATAATTATCAAATAATAATAATATTTTTTTCATGAAATCAATAAACTTTTTAAGTCACGTACCAAGTGTATTTTGCACGGGCCTTTCGTTGACCTTCCTTCTTACGTTCAACAACTCTTGGATCTCGAGTAATACAACCAGCTATTATCATTATCAATATAAATGTAAGCCAATCTAGATAACATAAAATGCTATATTCCCTCCCTTTTATATATATATCAATGCATGCATTTACCTTTACGCAGTATGGGTTTCAATTCTGGATTATGAGTTAATAATGCTCTACCTACACCTAATTTGATAGCTTGTGCTTGACCTATTTTGTAAATGACACATGTCAATACTCCTTAGTTAAAATCTTTTTTATGTAATCGCAACAATTTGACATAATTATATTATTACTCCTATTTTATGATCCCTAGTTTCCCCCCTTTTCGATCATAATCATATTGATAATAGCCAACTTTACCTGTACTTCCACCACCATTCACTAAAGCCCAAACATTATATTTATCCTTGGATTCAATAGCTTCCAAAGGTAAATTAACTTCGTCGCGATCCACAGGTCGTTGGAAATAGTCATTAATAGAAACACCATTAATCAAAACTTGACCATCACCTTCAACAACCCAGCATCGAGCACTGGATTCCTTTCGTCTACCAACAGCATATGCACGACCAAGAGCATCTAAAGTCTTTGATGAAGATCCTGTTGAACCTGTTTGTTGTTGTTGATCATATCGTCGATAAGGTCTCAATACTTCTTCTACAGGGGCAGGCAAAGGTTTTGGTAATGAAGCCAACGTATTCAAATGCAATACAATTTTTCTCCATTGCGAAGTCTTTAATGGAATTTCCAACATTTGTTCCATTTTATCACGAAGTTTCCAAGCATTGGATTGTTGTTGGTCAGGTGTGCCAATGTCTTGTTCACCCAATGTTGTTTCTCCTTGCCAATCGGCAAAAGTTTTATGCAATGCGTCAAGCTCAATTAAAAGATCATTATACTTGTAGTTTCCAGTAAAGTAGGACAAGGATTGTGGTTTTTCGCGTACTTCGTAAATGTTGTCTTGTTGTTGTTGTTGAAATGGTTGTTGTTGAGGTTGTTGACGTGTACTGGCAAAACGAACTGTTTGAATTACTGCAGAACGTGCTGTTAAGTTTTTGCTAGCGGTATTAGCAATGACAGAAGAGGTAAAAAGTCCCCTACGTAACAAGAATGAACTCATTTTTCTTTTTTTTTTATTTACAATGTAAAAAGGGGGTGTAAAGTTCAAAAAAAGGCAAGTCCACCACCCACACACACCACACACACCACTTGTCGGAGAAGTAAGGTGGGTTGGATTGTATATCAGAAAAACTGGCAGGGCTACTCAGAAACTGCAATAACCACGTTTTGGGTGGCTTTGCAATTTTCTATCTTTGGCGGGAATGTTAGTTTAATCGCCAAACTTGGTAATTGGAACATACCCGTGAGTTGTTGGCTTGTACTTATGTAACTAAGTGACAACAATTCTTGAATGTACAGCTGTTGCTAGAGAATTCAATTCTATTGTATTCTTTTTTTTTATATATTAATTAATGAATAATAGCAATAGACATGTTACGTACATTGGCAAAATTTCAAAGGTAAAATAAAGTAGAAGTATTTATACTTTCAACCAATATATCCACGGCATAATAGTAGTATCGTGTCTTCAGAGTATTTTGTTTTGTTTACACAGTATACATTACACATGTACAGCTAGTTATACAGTATATTTTGTTATTTATGATTCATAATACTATTATACACAACATAACGCAATATAATATAATATAATAATAATAATATTACAAAAGCGCGGTTACTTTATGGCTTTAACATACTCTCTTAAACAAATATAAACAAAGAAAAAAAATAGAATGTTTTTGTTTGATAAAATATCGAATATCATAACAGGTCGCTGAATTAGTTGTTTGAGAGTTGATGAGACAATATAGGGTTAATCAATCACTGCTTATTCTGGATCGAAATCAACAAATTCAGATCGCCTGCACATTTAAATAACATCACTAATCCACACTTGTCTAGAATCATCTCTTTATTTCATAATGTTTTTCCCTTTCTTATCACTTTATCGTCATCTTTGAAGACAGTCATTCATTTTCGTCCCCCCCCCGGAAAAAAAAACAACATCATTCATCACACTTAATATTTGAGTTTCATACATCTCTCCTTCTTTTCACTCCCTTTATTGCTTCGAGTTTATTTTGATACGTTTTTGTTTTATATTTACTATGATCGATGGGAAAAAAAAATCATGACTAAAAAGTTTAAAATTAAATACGTATGTTCTATATTATGTCTGTTTTCTTTTATATTTTGCCGAGATAAACGTCTCACAGAACGAAGTACGTATAACAAAAAAAAAGTTTAAGAAATGTATACATTAATGTGTAATGTGTAATATTTTTTTATACTATCAACACCATAAAAAATCATGGGAAGAAGGTACTTATTCTAAGTTATCTCCGTAAATAAGACCCAACTTCTCGGTGGCGTCCGTGTAATATGAAAATCATTGTTACTCATTGGCGTTTTTTTTAGTTTTTCTTCTTTTACGTATAATAAGACCGGGATGATCTATTATTATTCCTTGTTACCAATGCTCTATCTTATTTAACTATTAACTCTGGATTCTCAAGCAGAAAAAAAAGCTGTTACTATTGTATTACCAAGTAAGGGTCCCTGTTCAACTTTCTACCAGTTTTATAATGTAAAAAAAAAAAAATAGGAAAAAAGGGAAATGTGGCGAACAAAGACAATCTATTATAATTTAAGGATGCTCGATATAAAGTCATCGGAACAACATCGGGATGACACCAAATTTTGCCTTTAACTTAAGAAAGTGCTGTGTTACATATTTCTTCGTACATCATTTCCGGTTGTAATCAGTGTGACAGGGGTGTAAAGTAAAAAAAAAGAATGAGAAAGAAAAAAGCGATTTTCTTTTTTGGGGAGCGGCTGTCAAAAAAAAACCAGGAACCATATGGGATTGTGATATATTTTTTATTATCCTCACTATATTGATTAATTGTGTGAACTATATCATTGTATCTTCATAATCTTCTTATGAAATTTTATTATTATTAATTTAATAACAAAAGGCGTTTTATGCTACTATTTTATTAGACACGCTAAAATTTTTAGTTACCATGAAAAACACGAAAATAAAAGATATTTGCCACAAACAAGATGCATAATTGAAAAGTAAACTATAAACTAGACTTCATATCGGAGAGAGAAAAAATTACGCCCTGCACGCCCAATATCTACATATAAACAGGCTGTCAATGGTATAAACATGTTGTTTCTAATTATTTTATTATTATAATTATGAACTGTATTTTAGGTATCCCAATCTTTTTTGAGAATAACAATTATCGGGTTACTTTACATGTATAATTTACCGATGGAACGCCAAGTGAAAGACAAAAAAAAAAAAAAATTGGTTTTTTCCTAATACTTCGCGTCCCCCCATTTTTACTTTCGCCAAGCGAGAATTTCAATTTCGCTGAGGGTAATTTCTCAATTTCGCGCATCATGAATTTACACTTTTGCGCATGGTATAATTTCAATTTCGCGTTATGAGATTTTTTACATTTGCGCCTTATTATTTTATCTTCGCCTCTCATTAATTTTATTTTTGCGTCCCATTATTTTTATATTTGCATTCTATGATTATTATTTATGATTTATCCTTTAAAGTTTTACATAACTTCTTGTTTTCCAGCCTGACACACCGAGCTTCAATAACTTTATCTTATTGAAGCACATCACAATATTCATCAGACTATTTTTTTTTTTTTACGATGGTCTGAGATCTTGTTGAGTGACTATTTTGAATAGATACATGTAAACCACACAGTACATGGATGGATAAAAATGGTTTTCTAGAATATCCTGTAGTTATTTTTTTTTGTTGTCTCCTCCGTAACCACAATCATCCACATTCGTCATTATTAGTAATTATTAACGACAACGACGATTTAAGATTGCTTAGTCATATAAGTTATGATACTATTAGTATGATCTTGATTACGGAAGAAAAAGAAGAAAAATATTGGTAATAAAAAACATTTTATTTTATGTATATCATTTATATGTTTTGTCTCTACTATCCCTTGATGATGTCTTTTTTTCATGGATGACTGGTATCCATGAGATAACAAAATCGCTTGAATTTATCATTTTATAGTTCAACGATGACCACTATTAGAAAAAAAAAGGGTTACCAATTCAACTTATTGGTGTCATGGCCATTATTGACTACACGAAATTTTTTTTCTTATGCAAATTGCTGTGCTGAGTTTGCAAGCACTTTTCTTGTCTTAAATGGTCCGTGAACAACTTTAAAAAAAAATCCTCTCTAATACTTTTCGTTAACACGCTCTTTGTGACAACAACAAAGACGAATCTACGAGATTAAAAACAAAATAATAATTTTCTTTTTCTGTGAATTCTACTATTGATAATTGGAAATAATCGAAATAAATGATGACCTATAAAGAACGTACATTGCAAGGCCTAGTTTCAAAAAAAATATTCGGTTTCCATGACAACTGTACTAACTTAAGTTTCAAAGTTTTCTAAATCTGCACCTAGCATTCCTCGTTGGAGAACACCTTATTCGGCCCCTAAATGTCAAAATCTATGTAACTACATGCTTTGCCGAGAGTAGTACTGTCAAATTATCAACAGCGTTAAATCTTATTGAAGATACGATTATCCCTGAATCACCAACCGTGTCCAACATCGATGATCTGAAACGCACATGGAAAAGCCGTTTAAATATAACCTACAACATTGTCAAGAACATAAACTCAAACACAGCCGTTGAGGTACATACAAAAAATATATCTTTATTACACGTAATAGTAATTGTCATTTGTATTGACACGCTTTATAATTATTATTCTTAAAAAATAGCTCGATTTATATGTACCTGGTGATATGTGGATAGAATTGTATAAATCTGTCACCGAGGTAATTTATTATTTGTTGCGTTTCAACGTAAAGTGTATTTCAACATAAGCTAATTTATACATACTGGTTTTATAGTATATGGTAAACAATGATAAACAAGAATCAGTAGCTTATCGACGGCAAGTAACCTCTCAATTGTACAAAAGAACAAATGGTAACTTTGCCAGTGAGCTTTTAAACGAATCAGGTATTATATCGACGCTGTCTCTCAAACTATTATTGATTTTAAACAAAAAGAGATTATAACTTTTCTTTGATTTTTTTTAATAGAAGCTGCCAGTCAAGAGCCCTTAAATCAACACAGAAGAGAGGCGCAACAACAACAATCTGAAGCAATACAAGAAGGTACTGAACAGGAGGAGCAGCAAACGGCGGTTGATGACGATGAAGATATTGGTATCGAAGGCCTCGAAAACCCATCGGAAGTTGGTTCTGAACCCATTACTGTAGGGGAATTTCGAAAGGAAATTTTTATTACTGGGTCATGTGGTAAATAAGAATAACAGCTTATTGAGAATAACTGGATGGCTCTCTGTATTTTTACGCTGCTAATTCTTTTTTTTTGGATGTTGTAGCTTAAAGGGCAGGTTTCACTTGAATCTATCGCAAGAATTAATGGTATAGCTCGTCAAATAGAACCTGCATCACTTGGGGAATGTCTTGATCATTTGTCGTATTCCCTCATCAACTCCACACTAACTAGCAGCAACATTGAAACTTTGAAGTGAGTTTTATTACCGGTGTTGTATGCAATTCATGTTTACTAATTGTCAAAAGACTATCTCTTTCTCGAGTTATATATTTAATTGCAGGAGACACTTTGAAAGTATTCGACAAGCACTTTTTTGAAAAGGATATGAATTTCAAGGAAAGGTATCTTCAAGCAAAGACAGATATTCCGAAATTTCCCACTGGCATGACGGCTGAAATGGCGAAAGTATTTGATTTTATTGCGGCTGTAAGAAATAATAATAATAGTTGACATTAGTGTTTTACAATATTATGCATGACACATCCTCATTTTCATTTTAATCCTTTTTTACTGTATAGGAAGCAAAAAATGGTAAACTTGAAGCCCGTAAACTTATTTGTAATAAGAAATTGGAAGTCTTTGATTCTGGCGAAAACGACAATGAATTGATGCAGATGCTTGATATCGTCGATGTTATCATTGCGAGCTTACCAGATTTGAATGAACAGTCATCACCATACCCAGGAAATAGTAGCGAGCTTACACATTACCGACATGTAGCTACCCTTCTTGATATAATGTTTCGAGACACAAAATTTGAAAAAAAAAGTAACTTATTTTATACATGGATTATTTCATATCTTGATCAATTACAGTTGTACTCATTGCATTATATAGTGGTGAAACATGCAGCAAAGCAACAAAAATAGCCAGACAACACAACATGGAATTATGTAAAGACAAGGACAATAAGCAAGTCGTAATTGGTCGTCGAATTGATTTGCTCTTCAGTACATTGGGAGTTGAACTGGGGTCATCCGAGTGGAAAAAGGCAAACGTGTCTGATAGTTTGGGAAAGCAACAACAAAACAAAAATGCTCGAACCAATAAAGCTATCTTACGCACTCTTGAGCGTATGCCAATCAATGAAGATTTACGGGATGAAATGATTGTGTATGGAATGGACTGGATTGGTAAAGCCACCTTAATATTATTATGATATGATGTATATAAATTTAAGTAATATATCGTGATAAGCTAACATAAAAAATGTACATAGGTAATTTGGGTTATGTCATTGCGGTAAAGCAAGTCAATTCAGCATATCTTGTATATTTTATGGGTGATCTTATTCTTCCACAAACGCTTAGCAACTTCTGTGATTTTAAAGACACTTTGGATCTTCTGTTTTCATTCAAGCATCATCACCAAGAACTGGCACTTATTGTTGAATCTGCATATCATCGGCAAAATGCACAAGCTACCCTCAGAAAGTATCGAACTACATCAATGGAGAAACGATCACCAAGTCCGGACACATTCTTTACACCCGTTAAAAAACAACGCAAGACCAAGACAATTGTGATTAATAGCGATAATGACGATATCTATATTGAAAGTGACCAGGAATAGATTAGTTTTAGTATCAGATTAGTGTGAACAGCTCAACACCATCTTTTCTGTAAATAAGATTCAATCCATTAGCTAAAGAGATACCCCACGGCAAGGAGGAACTCTATCAATGTAAAGCATATATGTATCACTTGTTTTGTTTTTAATAAACGAACGTTACATTGATAACTCAATCATTTTGTTTTAGAAGTTCTAGCTGTTGATCGTACATCAATGAGCTCTCTGATTATTATCGGTAAAAAATCGACAGGGTTTTCAATTAAAAGTGAACAAAGGAAGGTTTGCTGGGAACATTTAATTAAACTGTGAAAATAAACGGCGTTTAAAAATGGGAAAGATTTGTGCTTGGATTACTTGGCATCATTAAGATGAAAAAAAATTGGTGATGATATTTATTCGCGTATTTCTTTTTTATTGAATTGGGCGTACCATCTATTTGTACATGTGATGGATAATATCTTTGTCCTGTAGTTGTTATACAATTATTATTGTTGGCCAAATAAGTTTGGCTGTGACACGGTTTCCCTCTCTTTTTTTTAATATTAAAAAATCCATGACATGTCGCTTTCATATGTATTTTTTGTTTTATCTACTTTGTACAATTCTTTTGATACTCATGTGTGACTGCCCTAATAAAATTTAACCTCAGCCTGTAATTTTCAGCAACCTTGTACAAATTAATGAAAGCCACACAATTTGTATAATAAAACAAAGTACAGAAGGTAAACAATTTACTTTGAGGAGTAAATAAATGATTTAATTGTTGATCGTTACTGATGTGCAAGTGTTTAGATGTATTATTTAATAGGAGGAACATCCAGTATACTCTCTTTTTTTTTTTACATCTGAACTGCAGCTTGGATTTAGATAAGTATTCTTGCTAGTAGCAAGATATATATTGTAAGGAGCCAAAACCATGCTTTGATAGTCATTCCTACAGCCACGGCATACGATGACGTCCGGTGTGCTTTTGGTGGTCGCGTTATTCGGCTTTCATCCTATAGCTGTTCCGACAGCTCAAAGCATCCGTCAGCGTACGATGGGAGCTTGAAGACTCGACCAACCTTACAATTGCTTTTTACTTCGTTAATGTTCGTTACTAAACAGACATATTCAGTTTTCGATTAGTTATCGTGCTATCGTGCTTGCCATTGGACGCTGTATTGCTATTGTGAATTATTTCCAATTGGTACAATAAATACTGACGTGTAAGTGTTTAGTTTTGTATTCTACAAGTAGTAGTCGTGTATATATAAATTCTTATTCTTTTATATTCTTCATTAATATGATTAGGTATATATATATTATGTATCCACTGCTGGCATAGTGCATAATGGATGAAAAAAAGGGGATATGTAATAATATAGGTGTACTTGACTTTATTGTTATATATAATAAAATTATAAAGATTATTAGAATCTTTTTCTTTCTCGGATTTATGAGATGGATCTTTTTTGAACCTGCTTCATTATTTTTTTTTAAGTTACTGTCCGAGAACCAAGGTCAAACTTCGGTGAACACGCTATCGAATGCTTTGGTAACATCTAACGTATGCTGTTAGACGTAACAAACGTTACTATGAAGAAGTAAAAATAAAAATATCCAATACCATAGCGAATTTCCTATAATACGTTGCTTCGAATGCACCCATTTTTGATTTTGATATCCAAACAAAAAAGATAAGTCGTCCCCATTAGATTTATTCCAACTCAACCCTCTCCAACTTATTTACTTACACCAGCTTCAATACAAGAAGTAGATTATAAAGCTCCGAATCCCTTTATTTTTCTCTTATCATTCAACCTTCTTGTTGTGAATTGCAACAAGCAAGTCACTGACACTTCCACTATCAACCAAACATTAATATTTAAATATAGATTATACATATTTACTCAAACTATCTACCTGTTATTATATAATATGTTGTGTCATCAAGTCCATTTTAACCCAAGATTGCTTTTCACTAACAAAATACTTCAGTTGTCCTGGTGAAAAGACATTTGCCATCCACTCAGGCTGGAAAACAAGAAGTTATGTAAAACTTCAAAGGGTAAATTATAAATAATAATCATAGAATGCAAATATAAAAATAATGGGACGCAAAAATAAAATTAATGAGAGGCGAAGATAAAATAATAAGGCGCAAATGTAAAAAATCTCATAACGCGAAATTGAAATTATACCATGCGCAAAAGTGTAAATTCATGATGCACGAAATTGAGAAATTACCCTCAGCGAAATTGAAATTCTCACTTGGCGAAAGTAAAAATGGGGGGACGCGAAGTATTAGGAAAAAACCAATAGCTTCAACCATGTGTGTTTCACGTATCCTTCTTTAAGGCGTCCAACTTTAATCAATTTTTATATATCTATATGAGATCATCGCCATAGTGAATTTTTTTCTAACTAACTCTCTTTTCTATTAGACCCTCTGAGTGTCTAAAGTTGTCATTATGTCTGTATTATACATATTGATCTTGTTTATAATTGATAGATGATCCTTTCTTCTCCTGCGTTTCATGTCAACCATATAAATCGACATACATCTATATAAACCTTTATTGCACTATGCCATCAAACCATTATATAAAAAGGCTACCTATTATTAAGGAGTTAAAATGCATACATATTAATAAAATGTATTAGGAGGTCCCATCATCATCATCATTATCATCAACAAAAATACTTAATTATTTTATGCAGCTCTTCTTGCATTTATAATACTTGTATTATCTTTCTTTTTATAACCATTGGATAATAAATATAAACATTAAACTGCATTGCTGTTGTATTTATTCCAATCGCTTTAAAATTAAATAAATTCATTATACTGTATATTCCTTATGAAAAATTGTTTTAAATAAAGAAACAAGACATAAAGAAAATATCAATTCTTCGTGTTGATAGCAATGAATATTTTCAAAGGTGTAAAGCTGCAAGAAAAAATATATTTGGTTCATAAGTAATACATTTTAACCAAACAATAATTTCTTTTTATTTGTTTATAATGATTTATAACACAATAATAAGAGTAGACTATGAAAAAGGAAGAGTGGGGGTTTGTTTTGGCAGTGTCATGTGGCAAAAAGGAAAAAAAAATCACTCGGAACTGCCTATCGGTTCCAACCCGAAAGTTATAATGCTGTGTGTAATAAGAAAAAGAGCAAACAACAACAACTAAACAGATTTGCATTTTATACGGAAAGAAGAAAAGGAGAAGGTTCGTGGCACTGCATTTCGGATATCGGTAGAGAGGCCGTATTTCTTTTAACTTAGGGGGGGAGGGATGTTTTTATTCTACCGTTTTTAGACTTCATTTTTTTTTTGGTACCCCCAGAACACACGCGTGTAAAAAAAAGCCTCTTCTTCTCCCTCCCCCCTCTACTCTCCCCCTTGTTTCTATCAAACTGCCGAACTTTTTTCTTTTGTTATTTTGAAAAGCTATAAAAACGAGTCCTTTTTTTTTTCCCCTTTATTAATCTTTTTTTTTAGTTCTTTTTTTATTCTTCTTGTAAACTATCATTCTTCTATTTTTTTTTTTTTTGGTTTGTTTTTCGTTTCGTATTATGGGACTCGATTATCTATCCAGTGATATTATATTTCCTTCAGATTCAACTGAACCAAAGTTGGCCACAACGACGGTTTCTAAATTACCAGGCCCAGTTGATTGGGCTTTTCATGATTATTACAGCACAGCATGTGAAAAAGCCAGTTTACCGGTTCATACAATAACTGATTATACTCAATGGAAAAAACATCATGACGCCGATGATATTGATATTGATTTTAAAAAACATACTCGATCCAAACAAGAAGAACAATTGCGTTATCTTGTTACTGGAAAACAACAAGAGCGATCTACATCTCCAACTGCAACAACATTACCAGTCCCAGAAGATGAGACATCAACATCTAATTTACGTGCTGCGTTATGTGGAGCACTCGAGCATGTGGATATTGCAATGCAAGATAATCACCTTACTCGATTGGATAAATATACCCCCGGAAGTTACTACCAAAATAACAAAGAATTTAGATGGGAAGATGAAATACTTTTTGGTTCCTTCAAATTTGCACCGGAAGCATCTTCCGATCCTATTAGTAACAATGAGATTACTGGTGGTGTTCCATTGGATGTTCCATTTCATGACGACGATGAAGACGATGACGATTTCTTTGCACCAACAACAGCTTCACCAATTTCAGCAACAAGAGAACATAACCGATTCCTCGATGATCATGATGATTTCTTATATGAGCGACGATCATTCACAACAGATGAAGAAGATGATATTGGTGCTATTTTAATGGATACTTCAAGGATCACTTCTTTTATTACATCGTCTATTCATCAGCACGATCAATTACCTTCTGAGCCAACTTATAACCTACCTATGTCTTCAACAGCACAAGAAATACCGCCTCCTTTCTTATTACCAACACAACAGCAACAACCATCACGTCATATCCAAATACCACCTCCCCAAAATGAAGGTAAACCAGCCATTGCAAAATCCAAAGTTTGGCAAGGTCTTGTGGGTCGTCTCAAAAAAAATCTTTCAAAACCATTCAACAAACAACCATCTCAGTCGACATCGCCATCACCACCCATATCATCTGCTGCTTCTAAAGGTATTACAGCTACTACATCTGTAGGGTCTTTATCACCTAATAAGTCAATATCATCACCACAACCACAAGGTCGACTCAAACGGTTGTTATTCAAACCACGTCAAAATCACAACTAAAAAAAAGCGGTTCGGCAACAATCCGACATATATACACAATATGTCATATTATATGCATTCATCATACTGCATTTCATTAAACAACCCTTTTTTTTCTATCTTCAACCCCCAAAACCAAAATTTTCCCATTTGTACATATTAAGATTTTTTTTCCTCCTTTTTTTTTATTCATTATTATTTTTATTATTATACCTTATTTCATTATTATTAGTTATTACTCTTATTATTATATTATCCACTTTTATTATTAGTTATTGGATTTATGTACATAGTACACAAAAAACACATCAACAGACATCTCCTTTTTTTTTTTACTACACAACATATCACTTCACTACCAAAAATTTCCGCAAACCAAGCTGGCTTGTTCTTCCTTTTGTTCTCATACATATACATATACACATTCCAAAAATTTGCAACATATTTTTTTTTATATAGTTCTTTTCAGACAAAATAGTTTTAATAAGTATTTTCTTACACACGCCCCAACCATTTCAATTAGTCTATTTTTTTTCATAAAAAAATATATAAAAAAAAGAGGGAAGTCTCTCTTTTGTAATAAAGAAACCGAAAAGGATATATTAACCTGTGATTTAAAGTAACAAAGTAGTACATGGTGCAACCTTCTTGTTTTTTTTCTTTTATGTAATTTTCATGTAAAGGTTCTTGTTGTCTCTGTTTATATATATCTTTGGTTACATATGTTGCTCAAAAAGTTCGAGCCATTACTTATCTATTGTTATGATCCGTTCGTTCCGTCGATTTGTCGGTTTCGCTTATCCGAAATACATAAAAATGGATTATCCGATGAATAAACGATTCAATTAATAAGTGCCAAAAAAATATATATTATATTCCCATTTGGTGAAACAAGGTCTGTGCTTCCTAATTTTTCTTCTTTTCTTTGTTTTTTTTTTGAAAGATCATTCATCATATGGAACATCTTCGGTATCTATCCCGTTACCCTTGTTCATTTTTATTTTCTTAATGTATAATCATTTCTTTTGATTCCCTTTTTTTCTTTGTTTCTCACCCCCAAAAGTGCCACTATATCTTAATTAAAACATAAAAGCCAATAAAAAGCATGATGAAAACACTCTTTTTTTAAAGAAACACAATACCATCATGAGTTGAATACAACATGCTGTGTAAAAAAGAATAATTCGGAAACGTCGGCGTTCATTAGCCAATTCTCATTGATAAATAATATCTGTATATGTTATGATGTATTGTACCAAAATTCGAAATCTTTAAGAATTAGCCTATCAACACTATCACTAATATTATTGTTGCTATTATCAGCATTTATATATAGCACAGAACATCTTTAGTTAGACTGATTAAATCAGATAACTAATCTGATTGGCTTGCAATTAGACCCATTTGTGTGTCAAAGCAAATCCATATCTCCTTTACTACATAAAATCCCTTTCAGCTACGTATTAGGATAAATATCCAACAGTTATTCTAGTTAAATATACATTTTTTTGATCCTACCTTTATAAATCTTTCAGTTCTTAAACAATTATGTAAAGGCAATAGTTTTGCTTAAGCAAAACAACTCACATACTGTATTTATAAAATGTCTCTTGTGAATTCAAACGTAATATTCTTGATTATAAGAGTTCCCATAACAATAATTTACTTTTCTTTTTCATATACGTATGCTTTGCCCAAATACAAATACATAGCATGTATCTCTTCTTTATTTTATATCTTTATTACAAAATAATTCAATCACACATTAAACGCTTCATTGTCATTATAGTTTGGCTCTCTTTGTGTTTTGTATGAATGTGATTGTGATTGTATGTGTTCTGTATTTTTTTTTTTTTGTTTTAGCTATTTACGATATAAACAAATAGACCAAAAAGCGAAAATGAGTTATGAATCTGTTGATGTTGTTATGTAATAATATAATAAGGAATAATAATAGATTGTTGTTGTTGTAATAGTTGTTTTTTTTGGTAAGGGGTAGATAGAAATCGATAAAAAGTTTAACAAACAAAAAAGACAAAAGAGAAAAATAATAAAGGGAGATAAAAAAGAGAGAGGGAGAGAGAGAATATGATTGTCGTTGTTATAATAATAGGTATCATCTTTACATAGTAAACTCAACAAATAAATGCTTATAAGGATCATCTCCTGCTGGTGCATTCTTATCCGTCTCAAACATATCTGGGTATTTTTCAAAATTACTAGTATCACCCGGATGTCGATAATTTGGTACAATAGGTGCCTGTAAAAATAAAAATAAAACAAATACACCATTAAATCTTTCTATTCCTTTGCACTAACTACATATCCACTACTAATTGAAACTTAAAAACTTACTCTGACAGTCTTATCCAGAAGACCAATCCAATCTACACCTCTAAACCATCTGTGTCGTTTAACATCCTCTGACCCACCCTGAAAGATTGAGTTATAATTACAATAATTAGTTACTAATAATTATACTTTTTTTCTCTTTTGTTTATATAATACCTTTAGGTTACCGAGCCGTTTTGTAAGATCACCCACAAGTAATCGTTTTAATAGATCTTTTCCAAGCATATCAAAGTGTGCAGGGAATTGAACTCTTCCAGCCAAAATCTTTTCATAAATACCGAATGAATTATCATCAAAAAATGGAGGATATCTAATAATAATAATGATAATAGTAATCTTATTTGTAAATAAACATCTTCATATCCACCTACTTTGATATCCATAGTATATATTATACATAAAAAAAACACTCTACAAATTTGAGTATTACTTACCCTGCCAACATTTCAAAGATGAGAATACCCAATGCCCACCAGTCTGCCGCTTTTCCATGACCTTTACTTTGAATAATTTCTGGCGCTAAATATTCTGGGGTGCCACATAATGTCCAAGTTCTATAAAAGTTATGCATCAATGTGTGAGATGTTGTTTTAAACAGAGTAACATATAAAGATTATCTCTCTATTTCTCTTTCTGTATATATATGTATCGATGCATTTTGTTTATCTCTTGGTTTCTTTATTTTTCCCTTCCCTTTCCCCGTCATCTCATCTTACCGATCGGCAATCTTTTTAGCAAATCCAAAATCTGTCAAACGGATATGACCTTGATGATCAATCAATAAATTCTCTGGTTTAAGGTCTCGATAGATAATATCTTTAGAATGGAGATATTCAATGGCCAGCACGATCTCCGATGCATAAAATCGTGTCATGTCGTTTGTAAAACGTCCTGCTCGACGTAAATGTGAAAACAATTCACCACCAACGACATATTCCAATAACATGTATAAGTTGGTATCATCTTGGAATGCACAAAACCTAATCATTCGTCAATATAATTGAGTACATCCCCTGTGACTAATACTTAATTCCCCCATCCTTCCCCATAAATCGATAGATAAACTTACAGATCAACAATGAATGGGAATCGAACGGATGCTAAAATTTGCTTCTCCCATAATAGATGTTGTACTTGTTTAAGTCGTACCACTTCGGACTTCTTAAGTACTTTCATCGCATAAAACTTACTTGTCGCCTTGAACTTCGTTAAATATACCCGACCAAAGGTACCCGTTCCTTTTTTTTCCATATTTTATTCATCAATAATGGTTTGTTAAAGCGATAATAAAGATCAGAGAAAGAAAAAAAATATTATTATTTACCAAGTGTATCTAATAACTCGAAATCTTTTAAACCAAAGGATGGTTTTGGTACATAAACGGGTGCACGCGAATGATAATATTGTAGTCGAGAAGCTTGAGCTTGCTGTATAGATTGAGCAGAAGCAAGGCCTGCTAATGGATGATTAGGTGGAAAACCTGAATTGTTTGTAGATTGTTCATGACGCTTTAATGGATGTGGCACTGATGGTAAACGCAATGAAAGAGGTGGAGGTGGAGCTTGTTGTTGTTGTTGTAGTTCCATTTGTTGATGCTGTTGAGGACGATTATTATAGTAAAAAGGTGATGCTGATGAAAGTTTTGGATTATTATAATGTTCCAAAGGTATATTTTCACTCAGGAACGGTAACGGCGGCGGGGGTGGTCGTATTTGTTGCTGTTGCTGTTGCGGATGAAACTGTTGTTGTTGAGATTGCTCTGTTGGATGAGCATTATCCGATTCAAATATTGTTTCTGGAATACGATCCATTACTGTTATATTTCGTCTGTCGTGTTATATTTTTTATTTTGTTGCTATAGCAATATATTAATATACTTTTTGTCGCTGTTACGCCGGCTCGTTGGATAGCCACGGTCTTCTTTTTGCGTGTGATAGAAAATAAACTGCTTTTACCCTTTTTACTGAATATAGAGTTTGTCATTAGAGTTTCTTTCTTTTCTTTTTTTTTGTTAAAATGAACAGAAAGAGAAAAAGAAAAAAGAGAGAAAAGAGGTATAGGTAAAGAGGCGAATAATAATTATAATAAATATATCGCTTTACCTGATAAGTTGAGTGTGTTGCACGTCTGTTTCCTTTCACCTTCTCAAATAATATGAGAACACCTCGAGAGAGTGAAAGAGAAAAAGAAAAAGAAACAAAGAAAAAAGGAGGGGTGATAAAAATAAGAGATTTTTCTTAGGGTATAGTTGATTACAGAAGTAGCAGTGGCAGTAGTTAAGCGTGAGTGACTGTAAAGTTATAGTGTGAGAAACACAGTGTCAAGTTCTTTGTTTAAAACTTCGATAAACGAAGAGAAAAAAAATAAAATAAAAAAAGGAGGGTCTATTAAGCAGTTGTGTATAATAGGAATACAGCAGTAGGAGAGAGTCCTTTTCTTGGTCGGAAAGAGAACATTATTGCAATAAATAGGGGCTTTTTATTTTTTACTGTGAGTGTATTTTAATTGTGCAGTCTACTAACGTCGTGCGACCATTCCATTTAACTTTTACACGCGCAGCCATTACATTTGAGGCAGGTTGCACATAAAAAATACAGACTCGTTATTTAAAGAATTCATAGGTACACATGGCCCTCTCTATTCATCAGCATCGTCATCCATCATCAGATCTTCGGTTACCGCTCCCACCCGTTTTATACAAGTGTTCTATCCCCCAAGATAATGGTTTTAAAAACAATCATTAAAGTGATATCTCGTCACAGAGGTATGTTTTCCAGAAACTATCCATGGTCCGTGCTGTAGAAATAGTGTTTATGAAATTCTAATCACCGACGGTTACTCTTTTCCCGACAGAATGCTGCTTTTATATAATTAAATAACGAAACGACGTCTTCCTTTTTCTATATCATTTCTTGTTACTTTATTACATAAATAATCATTTACCGTCGTTGATTATTATTACTATTATTATTTTGCATTTACCGCTCTCGAGTCGTCGCTAGAATAATTTTTTTGTAAAGCTTTTTAATAAAAAGAAAGTGAATACCCGATTACACTTGTTTCGTTTTAACTGTAAAAAAGAGGAAAAATTGGATAGATGAGTAGCGATTCGATTGAAGTCAGTTACGAATCACAACGCGATTGATCACTCATTTATGATATGTTTATCAGCTCAAGTACACTCTTAAAGCAATTTCAGCAAGGCGACATGGTCAGGAAAACACCAAGTAAAATATGCAACCGTGTTCTCTATGCAAGCCACACTCATTACATATATTTTTTATACTAAAAGAAAGAAGCAAAACAACAGCAACCATATCAATATTATACTTTCTTTTCTTTTACGCCTCTAATTTATATCATTTATGTTAGCCTCTGTGTATATTAGGCTGATATTATGAAGAATAATCAATCTTTACATATATTATAAATGGAGTTATCCTATGTAGAATGACTTTACTCGAAGTACTCCTATATTCAATTTCTAAAGTTCAATGTTTACTTCAGCATTCCATATAGCAATTCCAATGATTGAAAGCGAAAACAGGTTACGGTTGGTAGTCAAGAAAAGGACAATATTTGCTTTATTAGGTACAAAAAAAATTGTATTGAATCATTCATAATCTTTCACAAATATGGCGAAAAGCAAAAAGATAAATGGCTCTTTTTATCCGACTCTTATTCCAACAAGAACAGGAAAAAAAAAAGTTAATCTTAGGGACATCTTGATTACTATGTACCACGTACGTAAATGCCTGCACTTTATACAAATTTTCGATATGCATCATATTTACGAAAACAAAAAGACTAGGTATACTTTTTATCAAATTGGATGTTTGTTGCTATGACTAATGAGATATTATATAAAACCATAGACTCTTCGTGATGATAGCAAGGGAAAAGCAAACTATGATATTCGTACTTTCGTTTCTTTTCTTCCTCGTTTTGAGTTTGTTCTTCAGCGTTACTACTACGCTTTTATAGTCATAATAATAACGATTCAAATTTTCACTAAACGCTCGATGCATGTAGATGGTCATGCGTTATTTTTATTTGTTGTTGTTTATTATTAAAAATAGAATCATGAATTTTTTTTTCAACAAGTAGTATACAAATATTATACATGTCATTCGTATTTCAGAAAACTAATAGTTGGTCCTACTTGTTATAATGGTATAGTAATTAAGCATTATATGTAGTCACCATGCCATCATAATGATATAAAATACAAACAATGAGATAGTAGTACGTAGTCCAAAAATAGTAACTCTTATATAAAGTAGCATTCAATATATCTATTTTTTTTTCGCACGATGTCATAATCTTATGACATACCTTAACAACTGTTCAAGTAGAATAAACTAACAATTACTAACACTGCTCTTGAAGTTTTAATAAATACAATAAATTATGCATTACTATTCCCCCCCGAACAATTATAAAACGTTACGTAGCACCATTACCATGGATATATAGTTAATCAGATTAAAGCAAAAGAAAAATCCATCACCTGATTTTTCTCCCAGTCCCACTTGTTTAACATACAACAAAAACAAATTGGGACGCTCTATCCAGATATACATAATTGCCCTTACTGCATGCGTATCGGCTACGTACTAGTATATACTATATTTTACTGATATATACTTATTTTGCGTATTTTAATTTTTGTATTGATGTACAACTGTTTTTGCTCTTTTAGAGCACACCACGTAATCAAAATGCATTATTCGACATTTTCTTGTGCAACGATACTAAAAAATATTACATGTACTAGTACAGTTCAGTTGATTCGTGTGAATGGTAACAAGCAACTACCATTTTTTTTGTATCATGACAAAGTTAGTAGTATGTATAAAAAATATAGCTTTTGATTGCTACTACCTCTAACATAACAATTTATTGCTATGCTGCTGTTGAAAACTACCTATATGTAATGTTCACCTAATTATTATGACACTATTGTAATTATCTAGTAGCAGCAGCAAATGATAAAAAGCCGACGAAGAAAATAATCTTATTTATAGTAATAAAATCTATATATTGATCCATGTTAAATTTTGTAAGATGTTATGAGAAGGAAGGAGATTGGGATAATTGCTTATTTAGGTATACTTTGTTGTAATACTAATAGCAGAAATATTTTCAAATGGCCAAACAATTCTCAATGCCGTATTCATAATCACATATAGACTTCATTTTATAAAAATTCTCATCAGGTTTCCTTTTTCTTTACGTTTATATGTAGTAGCCATATGTACAGGAAGCCGTTTTTTCTGGTGTCTTTTACTCATAAAGTGCTTTTAGAGTCTTCTTTATCAAGATACCTTGTAAATTTTTTTTTTGAAAAAGTATATAAATATATGTTTTCCAAGGCAATTAGATAATAATAATAATAATAATAGAAGCTATCTTATCAAAGCTTTCTTGATTCACTTGCTAGGTTTCGAGTAATATCATATGCATATTTGATCCATAGATTCTTCAAGTAATCCTCCTTCAGCTACTAGGTTTTTTTTTGGCAATACTAATAAAAAAAGAGTCAGTATCTATGATGTATGTTACAGCGTATATTTCGAATTTTTTTTTATAACAATTAGATAGTTTACCAAGATACTTGAAGTTGATACGTTTCTCTTAAGAATTTGACTTTTAATGTCTGAATCTAAAACAGATGTCTCATCATCATCTTGAATATGATTAATAACTATGTATATATATAATTAATAAACTTAGTATAAGGAATGATTAAGTAAATACTATATTAACGGTTATCTTTAAGACGTGACACATACAATTATGAATGGCTTCATTTGTAGATTCTATAATAGGTGGATCCTCCTGTGGGCACCCAATTAATAGTTCTTTAAGAACATCCCCAACGGACTCACCAAAAATTGAATTTGCTAGAGTTAAAGAGATTTCCTTGCTCCAACGGACTCTCCAAATACAGAAGAGCCCCGTTAATTTCATATACTTCATTCCTGGCTATTTTGTGAAATTAACGGTGGAATGAAATTATCGAGGCACCATGTTGGAAGCAAATACGAGTAAAAAGTTTGACAGAAAAAATTAATAATAAATAAAGCAATATATATATAAGTGGCCGTGTAATATGGTTCATACTATATAGCAAGAGTACCGTCACCGCTCGCTATAACGATACACCCCGTCAGACCAAAAGTGTATCGTTATATCGAATTATCGTTATATCGAATTCTTGATCTGAGTTATAATGATCAGATAAAATGTCATCCATATGATGTACTTGGCCTTATTTGTATCTATATGTCTTATAAAAAGACTAAACTCTAGAACTTTATATTGTCCATACTAAAAATAAGCTATAAAAATAAAACGGTTCTTTTTTTTGTACAGTTTTCGTTGTCAAATATCCCCCGTCTTATTACTTCTAATTGAATTACAACCACGTAATCGCATATAATTAATGCTGATCCCCTATAAGAAGAAAATGCGAGTATCATATTATGATAAGCATCATAAACCGTCTACGTATTATTGTTTACAAATCCATGTCAATTGACAAAGAAAAAGTTAGACAAGCACAATTGGGGAAAAAACAAATCTAATTTTTATAAGAAAGAAGCATAAGCAAAATATCACTGATTTTTTTTTAGTGAGACAGTGCCTGAAGATAAATTTGATATTCAAATTATTAAAACTTGACAAAAAATGCTCAACAAACTAATATTATTTCCTTTTAAAAAAAATAAAGAGGTTATTTGTTCGCTCGATATAACGATATTTTTGCCAAAACTCTACCGGATATCGTTATATAAAATTAACGATATTTCCCTGCTTAATCTGTCTTGCACCCCAAAACCCGATCGTTATATCGAAATATCGTTATATCGAATATCGTTATAGCGAGCGGTGACAGTAATCACTAAAGAAAAAGTATGTGAGGACCATAAATACAATCAATGTTGTTGGTACTGAAGTAGAGCTATCACAGTCCCTTTGGTTCTCAACTAGATTCGGACAGTTGCTGTCTTTGAAACAAGCTACTTTGTGTAGCTTCTTTATCGCAGAAAACTAATAAGAGCCTTTCTCAAGTCATGTGTTGGAAGATCGCTTAATTTCAAGCCTTCAGAATCATTGTGAAAGTGAAAATAAAGGGGATGTGAAAGTTGATACTATGTTTTGCAACTATTCCTGGCAAAAACCAGTAAATTAACGGGGGTTGAAATTAAACATGGATGAAATTAACGGGGCTTCTCTGTAAACCGAAAATAAAGAGTAAAAAGAACCGAGAAGAAAGGTTGACAAAATGCATAGGTGATACTTTCTCTTTTTTATTCTGTTACGTAAATGAAATAAACATATTTTATCACTATTACGTACGTATTATTATAATAATAAATATTATTTGATCGGATGACAAAAGCTTGATCCTTTCTTTAAATTCTTATTCTTTTGTTTAATAATCTCATACTTATTCATCAATTTTAAGATAAAAATGATAAGCATGATGTTGTTATTACGTATTTCTACAAGTATAAACATATAAATAAATGATAGATAAACACACCATCGATGGTTCAGTCAATTTAATTGGACAACATGGATTAGCATCAAGTAATAAAGATTGAGCATTCTTTACATATATTAATGAAGGGATGATATTCGAATTGTTACACAGAATATTATATGAGCATAATGAATATAGAACAACAACTATGACACCACCTTTGTTTTTCTGCTTCTTTAATGATGTTATATAAACAATGTTGGGGGAAAAAGTGAAACATTTTTTTTTTGTTTTGTTGAGTAAAGGAATATTGACATCATTACGTTCATTGATATGATCTACATCAATTTTCTAGTAGTAGAGTACGTAAGTACATATTTTGACAGACAGGACTTACTTTGTCGTTGTAAATATCATACTACTACTATAGTACTATAATACATGAAAAAACAAACAATAATTGATAAGCACCCATGATCATAACGTGAGTACGTAATATCGTATTAAATGTGAAATTAATCTAAACTATAAATGATCAAGACATATTCCTTCATCTACTAAATCCATGTTTAAACATATGGAATAATATTAAAAATAAGATTGATGATCTTGTTTTTCATTCTAATCATAATTATTATTACTATTCTGTAATAATGTCTTATGACACATTTTTTTTTGTCGATATTGATTAATGCTATGTATGCTTATATACCATTAAAAAAATCCATCTTTTATTCTTACGTATAAAAAATGTAAACAACAATGTAATGATGCTCTTACTCAACAAAATAAAACAAAAAATGTTTCACTTTTTCCCCAAACATTGTTTTTATAACATCATTCAAGAAGTAAAAAAACAAAGGTGTCATAGTTTTTGTTCTATATGCATTATAATCAAATAATATTATGTGTAACAATCGGATACCATCATCTCTTTATCAAATAAAAAGCTCTCTCTCTTTGATACTTGACGCTCATAACAATTTATACGCATTCAATTAAATTGATTGCATCGCTGATGGTGTGTTATGCTTATATATAATATATACGTAATAACAACATCATGTCAAATAATTTTTTGTCAAAAAATATTTAAAATTGAATAAGCATTAGATCATTAAACAAAAGAATACAGTAAATATAAGAATTAAAAGAAAGGATCAAGCTTTTGTCATTAAAATGATAATATTGACAAAATATGTTTATGCGTAACAGTCAATAGAGTATCATCATTTCTTTTTTTTCGTTTAATAGACCCCCTTTTTTATTTATGCAATTTTGCGTTCCGATTGGTTCATTGTTATAAAGTGCACGGACATAATGATAGTTAAGAGGTACATCAGCCTTTCCTTCTCATAATAAAATTGTATCCACCCTGTTTGTGAAAAGTCCCACAAGAAATTTGATTGTGGTGAAGTGGGGAGGATAGCCACTTTTACTCGTAAGAAGTCTTGTCGTATTAACTCACAATAAAAAATTGGGTAATCAAGATACAAAGAAGATTGACGGGATTTGATCTATGTAATAGTATTATTTTTTTCTGTCGGCTATTTTGTTAGGTAAACAAAAAATCAAAGGACTCTGTTTGACAACTGTGTTGAAGTTGTGAAGTGTATGTGTATGCATATTAAATTGCCAAAAAAAAAGATTCTACACTTAAAAATATAATTTTTGCTGACCTATAGATACACTCCTTTCGGGGCCTCTATTTTTTTTTCGAACCAGTTTTTCTTTTCTGTTCTACACACATATATCTGTTTATAATTTAAAAAAATGAAAAATGACGTTATGCCCATGGCACAAGAAGCAGAAGCACCTTTGAGTCCAGCTGAAGTTGAGGTAAATTTCTTAATTGTACTTGATTAAAAAAAAGGGAAAGTTTGAAATCAGTTTTAGTTTGACTCCTCATAATAGGTTCTCCGCAAGCAATTCGTCAAAGAAGGTGAATACGTCACCGTTCAAACTAAATTCAATTATGCATGGTGTCTTATTCGTTCTACTGATCGACAACAAATTTCTCAAGGCATCAAGCTGTTGACAGGTATATAATAAAAAAGTTAAAGAGCAAAAAAAAAATAGAAAATAATAATGTGAGAAAGAAAGACAAAGGAATAAGTGGGTTTTGCCAAGAGAAGGAGTACAAAGTGTACTAATAGATCATTTTTGTTTTTTTTATTGATGTATGTATATATATATATAGAAATATTTCATGATTCTCCAGAAAGACGTCGAGAGTGTTTATATTATCTTGCCATTGGTCATTATAAAATTGGAAACTATTCAGAAGCACGTAAATTCAATCGAGAGTTGCTTAAACATGAGCCAAGAAACGATCAAGCGCGTGATCTGGATAGGAGGATCGATGAAAAAGTATCTTCTGGTAATAATAATTATAATAATAATATACAAAACCAAAGTTGTGGGCGGTTAGCTCTAATAACTATTTTCTTGCCATTAATCCAATACCTATTATAATTACTATAGAGGGGGCTATTGGTTTAGCTATCATAGGAGGAGCGGTGACTGTTGGTGCGGCCCTACTTGCAGCCATTGTGAAACGATCAAGACAATAAGGTTTTTGGACGTTTGATGAAGTGGGCCCTATATAATTGATAGTGTTGCTTAGTGTATTACTAGTATTACTAGTAATTAGATAAGATATGTTACTTGTATAAAATAGGCTGTTTTTTGTATCTTATATTATAAATATACCTGAGATTTTATATAGCTCTGTCAATTGTTTATAATGCAATCTAGTATAGATGTTAATCAAAATTTTATTATTATCCGAGCTCATCGTGAAAACCTGAAAAAATCAAACAATGATTTAACCATGTTGTCTTGTAGTCGCTATATCCATTGAATCAAAATCAAATTCTATATAAAACTTACTACTAGATTGTTTCCATGTAATAGTGAGGAGCATCAATTTGTTGCCATGGCAAACACGGATGGATACTTAAATTATGGTAAAGAGTGATTTAAAAGTAGGAACAAAATTCACCCGACCCGGATTTTTTGATTGGCTATCGTAAGTCTAACCCCTTGGCACTGAACACACACAACCTATTTTTCGCCTTCCAGTCAAAAGCTCAGCAGTAGTATAACAACCTTCTTTTTTCATCAACGATCTGTTTTTTTTTTCTACATTCTTAATCTTGTTTTGATCTACTCGGAGCTCCCTTTAGTGTTTGTTCCAAGCATTGTCTAATTATGTCGTCTGTCTTTGTGTCTGACAATTCTGCTGGTGGATTTTCCCAATCACAACAACAAAAACCACCTGAACCAGCAAGACCTAAACGACCACGACCAAGTCTTGCAGTAAGCTTTTTTTTTTACTTCAGCATATTCTTTTAATTTAATTATATGAAGTTGAAAATGATCCTTTTATATAAAAAGTAAAAGAAAGAAAAGATTGAAGCATTGACTAATATATATTATATAATACGCATATTTTTTTAGTGTATTCGTTGTAGAAAGAAAAAAGTCAAGTGTGATTTTGTACAGCCAACTTGCGGTCGATGTGCCAATGCTGGCCTTCCATGTAGTTATGCAACACCTCCACGACGAGTCGACGGACAAGCATTTGATCAGCTTGGTAATCATGTCGAAGAATTAAAAGAACGAATGCAGAAGATGCAGTCAGAATTGGCAATGATTAAAAACAACTTACATCCTTTTCCTGGAGGTGGGGGTGGTGGCAGTAGTAGTACCGCAGGGGATAGTGTCGGATTTGCTTCTTCTGGTCTTGTCGATGAAGAAAATATGAATAATTCTCGAGGTGTATCACCACTTGGTAATAGTCCAGTTGTTATGGATCAACTTGCACTATCACAAGAAAATGGTCCAATGACAATGATTGAACCACAACAACCCGTCACTTGGAGATTGTCATTATCACCTTCTGGATTACGCATTGATACCAATATCGCAAGTGTTGCCGACTTGTACCGAATTTTATTAAATGGTATCAGTCAACTCAACATTAATAGCGATTCTACAACCAATTTATTTAGCACAGATTCGATTCGAGGTGATGGTAATAAACCACGTCAACATAAAGCGTGGGGTCGATATGCACAGCAACACAGAGCAAAACCGCTGGAATCGGGTGATACTGTAATGGGACCAGCAAACGATACGCATTCAGCACAATCAGCAGGCAGTAGTAGCAATGGTGCTGTCGGTGGTCCTGGTCCTAGTTCTGGAGTTAGTGGAGGAGGAGGAGGTAGACTCTGGGAAGTGGACGATAATGAAGCACGCAAAATTCTTCAAGAACGAAAATCAGCAGATGATACCATTCCACCAGCGACTTTGGATAATCTTATGCAAACTTGTTATCACAAATGTTTTTTGGCATATCAAATTGTCGACAAGGAAGCGTTTATGCAACAATACGCAAGTGAAGCCGGTCTCGATCCATTACTTGCAAACTCCATCAGTGCTTGGGTAGCAAAACATGGATGTATTTATCATAATGCTTGTCCAGGAAAAGATCCATCTTCTATGGGTGAAGCTTATTTTAAAAATGCAAGGCAACTGCTCAAAAAATGTTTCGATATTAGTAATGCAACTACTGTTCATGCCTTATTGAACTTGTATATGTATCAACTCAGCAGCGAACGATCTAGTTTGGCATACTTATATATTGGTTTGGCAATTCGAATGGCTCAAGATTTGAAGTTTCATAAAAAGGAACATATGCACACTGATTTAAAACAACGCGAGACAAGCAAACGTTTATGGTGGTCTGCTTACTGGTTAGATTTATGTGCGGCGCTCGAGTCAAATAGACCCACGATGGTAGATGACAAAGACTGTGACCTCGAATACCCAACCAAGCTGGACTTTGAAGATGAGGAGACAGGCTACCGGATAGATTTTTGCGTCCATTCAATCAAGTTGATGAAAATTCGCAAAGATATTACCAAACATCTACCATCTGAACAATCGGGCCAATCACTTTTGTCGGCTATATCAAGGTTAGAAAACGCGCTTACCACCTGGCTCAATGAACTTCCACAATATTTGCGTTTCGAACCAGAAGATGTATTCAACAAAACGGATACGTTCAAGGACGAAGCAAGTTTGATACTTAACATACAGTATCAGACAACATGGATTATGCTTCACAAATTTTTCTTGCCTAAACAAAACCAAACTGCTACACCTGTTGCCTTGTTATCACTTAATATTTGTACGAAATCTGCCAACTTTATCACCAAATTGTTGGATATATATGCCAAAAACCTTTGTTGGTGTCAATTTTTTTATGCATTGGATGGGGTTATTGCTAGTGTATCTATTCATCAAAGCAATGCATTGTCCAATGAAGAAGAAGTAGCATGTCTTGCACAACGTAATCTGATCCTTACAGCTAATGTTTTACGAAATTCGCCCTTGTTATATATGGAAAAGGTGAATGAAATTATTGAAAGTATCGAATCATTTTTAAAACAAAACAACCTTCCAAATGATCTTAGCAAGCTTCCAGCAATCAATGAAGACCTTGTCAATCAACAATCTATTTATTCCGTATTCCATCCAGGCGTATTCGAAAACAATCAAAATCAGCAACCACAGCAACAGCAGCAACAGCAACAGCAGCAAACACCTGTTTCTGTAGCTTCTTCAGTTGGAACAATGGGCCAACAAAGCAAAGCATCACCTTCTATTGGGCAACTTGGTTTACATCAATCTTCACCAGCAACAATGTTATCGTCCAACAGTTTATCACCTCACCCACATCAACAACAACCCATGTCCAGTCCAATTCCTATGACAGCATCCCCACAACAGTCAATTTCTGATCGCCAGTCAGTACCACTATCCCATCAAGCTCATCATCATCAGCAACAACAACAACAACAACAATCCCAGCAACAACCGCAACAACAAACACCACAACAACAAATGGCCAATCCAATGGGATATCAACAACAACTATCTGGTGTAACATCGGCCAATATGATGTCAAGTGGTCCCAACAGTATGCTTTTTAACAATCCAGCATTGATGGGTTTCACAGGAACAGGTGGCGAGGCACCCATGGATCAATTGTTATTCCGTGATATGAACTTTGGAATGGATCAAGGGGGCGATCGCATGATGGGTCAACAAGACGTATTTGCATCATTAAGCTCAAATATGTTAGGAGACACTTCCTTTGCACCTAACCCTTCTACTGGTACCAGTTTCCCATTTGCGGATATGAATCAAGCAGGTATATATAATTCACAACAGCAACAGCGATCACAACAACCTCCCCAGCAGCCTTCACAACAACATCATCATCAACAGCAATCCACGCAACAACATCCATCACATACTCAACAACCACAACATCGACAAAACAATAACAGTAATAACAATAATAATCCTAATGATCCATCTTCATTCGCTGGTAACCTATTTGGTAACCCAGCACTATTTGGACTTCAGGGTACAGGAATGAATCAATCACCATATACAATGAATGATGCAACTTCTTCTGCGGGTGGAGGATTTGATCCTGCTTCATTATTCGCCAATGTGAACATGGATCAAGCTGCAATGAACGCATTATTATATGGTTCGGCTGGAGCATCAGGGACGGGAGCTGCTGATGGAATGGCAATGCAATTTGGAGGTCAACAACAACAGCAACAGCAACAACCCGGAGTACCTTCATCTTCTAATTTTTCAACAGCAGCAATGTATGCAGCTGCAAGTAGAAAAAGAGTTCATCGTGAATGGGAAGATTCAACATAATAACATTTCTACTATTATTTTTAAATAATTATCTTTATATCGCTTATTTTTTTTCTTCTGTTCATTTTTTTACCTTTTGTCTCTTGTGTTTCTTTTTTCTCTTTTCTTTTTCCTTACACCTTATTGCGTTGACTTTTTTTTTATATTATTTTTCTTCTTTCTGCCCTTCTCCTGTATTCTATATTTGAACGCAAAACTATTATCGAACTATTATTTTTCCTTTTATTTTTATTTTTGCTTTTGTAAACAAAGAATAACAAAATACAAACATTATGAATATATCATCGTAAAAGAAATTATACATAAATATTGCATAATTAATAGATATACAGATACCCACAGTCAGCTTATACAGGACCCCGCTTTTATTATTTTTTTGGTGTGACCGTATACAATTTTAAAGGGTGGCGGGGTTTACAGAGGGTTTTTTTTTTTTGTCTGGCAACAAAAAATAAAAATCGTTTCAACTTACTACTTCAAAACAATCAATAATAATAATAAACAATGTTACCCATTGTACGCACAACAGGTCGACGCTGTACCGCTTTTACGATTCGATCAGCATTAAAAAACAATGCGACCACTGCTACACCTCTTACCTTAACTCGTACATTTGTTTCCAAAAAGAAAAAGAAAGCAGCAGCACGAGAAAATCCAGACGCACTTGACATTCAAGAAGCTGTTCGCGTATTACATGCTTTTGAAGTGGGTAACCCTCAACATCAAATTGAAGCTCACATTCAGTGTAAAATTGAAAAGTCAACACCTCTTATTCGTGGATCGGTTGTTTTACCTCGTAATATTAAGCAAGAAGCTACCATTTTAGTTTTTGCTACTGGTAAACAAGCTGAAGAAGCTGTTGCTGCTGGTGCACAATTTGTTGGAGGTCAGGAACTTATTGAAAAGGTTCAAAATGGTGAACTTAAGTTCGACAAGTGTATTTCTACTCCTGCCATGTTCCCTGCTGTTACAAAAATCGCTCGAGTATTAGGTCCAAAGGGTTTAATGCCTACTGTTAAAAAAGGTTTGTTATATATATATATATATATATATATATATATATTGTGTGTGTGTGTGTGTGTGTGTCTATTATCAGTTTATGTGGTATTTTTCTCATAATTATTTTATTTAGGAACTGTCACTGATGATATCGCTAATATTGTACGAACATCCAAGGGTTCCTTTGATTTTAAGGGAGATAAACGTGGTGTTTTACATACAGGTACAACAAAAACATATAGACGGCATTAGTATTATTATGAGTATTTTATGATAACTAAATAGAATATGACTGATAATGACAATATATTAGGTATTGGTAAAGTAAACTTTGAAGCCAAGGATATCGAAGGTATATTAGTTTAATAGGATACTGGAGTAGAAGGGTAATTTTATTCTGATGTTAATGAAAACTTATGAATTTTTCTTTTTGTCCAATATAGCCAATCTTGGTGTAATCTTGGAAGAATTACGGACCTTTGGCAAAACAAACAACCTCAAAGGTAAATATATCTTTTTTTTTGTATAATGATGTGAGATGGGAAGAATGGGTATTATTACTAATAATTTAATTCAAACTATTTTGTTTTTCATAGGCATTATTCAAAACGTTGTTTTATCATCCACACGAGGCCCTGGCATTGTCATTGCTGGTGGACCTTCCATTTAAATATGTACCATCCCCCTCTTTTCCCTTCCCTTTCTCTCTCCTTAACCTTTAAAAAAGTATAGATTAGTATATATTTTGCAAAAGACAAAACAAAAGCGTTATATTATAAAGATTCCAATTTTTTTTCTCACTAATTACTTTTTTCATAGATAGAAGTAGCGTTTTATTTATTTGATGGATAAATATATTTTTTAAAAAAAATACTAGCAAATGATAAAAGGGAATGTAGATAAAAATAACTAGTTGTATGATATTTATATTAAGGAGAAGAAGCGTATATAATGATGGGTGCATTAAATATATTAAATAAATCTTCTTTACATTTTTCGTTCCTTCTTTTCAATTGTGACCTTGCCAGAAGGCGTACCTTATTGAAAAAAATAAGTTAAGAAAATGAATTAGTCAATGATATTTTAAAGAGTATCATAGTTAAAGAAGAAAATAACCTAGAGAAATGTTTTAAATTTTGTTTTCTTTTACCTGTCATGATAGAATCAGGGAATTTAATCTTTTCAGCTGGACGAAGAGAATAGTCACGAAGGAGAAGGGATATAATGGTTTTGATTTCTTGGATGGCGAACCAACGACCACTACATAAATAGCATTTAAGATGAATTAAATGATTGGTTGTCTTGTATCGTATTGATATACTGCTCATTCAATAGTAAACTGATATAAAAATACTTACGGGCAGGCGTGTTTTCCTTCACCAAAAAGTAAGAAATCATCGCTAACTTTAGTTGAGGGTCGACCTATTTGGACAAATAATGCAGAGATTAATTTTTAATATTATTAATTCTACTATATTTTATCCTCTCCTTACCTGTATCGACGAATCGGTAAGGCTTGAATTCGGTAAGTTCAACATCAGCAGTAGCACCCTTGTAGCTAGAATCACGATGATTATACCAATAATTGATATAGACATCTTGATCTGTAGTATATACATATATTTATATAATAATTAATAATTTATGTATGATAAATGACAATAACTCATTTTTAGGATGTATTATACATTACCTGGAGGAATAACAACACCATTACTCAATACAACATTCTTTCCGGAAATATTAGTATGAGGAAGTTCAAAATATTGATTTTTCAATCTCAAAGCTTCACGACAAACACTGTCTAACTTGACAAATTCCTTGATAATGTTGAATGAAAATGCTTCACTGCCTTTTCCTGCTTCAACACCATGGCGACGTAAAACCTCATTTTGCTCTTCCAAAAGTTCCTCCATGAGTTTTGGATGTTCAAGCAAACGATAAATTACGACAGTAGCGTTTTCACTGGTTGTATGGACACTAGCAAAAATAAGAGAAAACATCCAATTAACACAATGTTCTGCTACTGAGGTACCAGGTTCAGCTGGGTTATCTTCAAGGATGTCTTGCAAAATATCATCCTAATATATATGACATCAGTTTGTTAGTAAAACATTCATTTATTTTTTTTACTGATATTACCAATAAATAAGGTTACGTACGGGTCTTTCGAAATTTGGATCGTTGGCACCATCCAATCGTCTTTGGATTTCAGGTGACATTCCTTTAATCATATTTTGTCTATATTTTTGAACTTCTGGGGAAAACTTACCCAAAATTCTGTATTAAAGTAAATAAATTATTATACAAGGTATTGCTGTTGTATTTGTAATTGAAAGAATGATATTTTTATTACCTCATTTGCAAACCCATCAAACGAGGGAAGAACATCATGATTGGGATCTTGGGTCGAAGCAAAGAGCCAATATCAGTTGTAAGATTCTATAGTATAAAGAAAAAAAATAAGTTATGAGAACGAATATTTTATATGTGTTTATGTTATGTAACTTACTTGGAAGATATCAATGAGGTCAGAATCCTTACAGAGTTCTTCACCAACGAATACAGATGCACTGGCGCGAGCAACCATACGTTGAACAAGCATATAAATATCTGGCAATTCCATGGGTTCTAATAGTAAACGATTGTTAGTTATGTATATATGATATAAAAATGTTTAATATAAGTTTTATTTTTTTTTACCTTTAAGATCACCCACAATATCTTCAAGTCCAACAATAAGCTACATATATTATTGGTGAGTGGATAAATTAGAAATCAAATATCTATCTGCAGATGCCATAATCAAACAAAATGGATAATAATTACATTTTCAACAGCACGTTTTGTATATCTCTTCAAGTTGGGTGTTAATTTGTTAACCACAACCTTTCTAGAAGCGTCACCTGTAATAACATGAGCTGGAATACGAGCCAATGCATTCATGTCGAATCTCTATATATATAAACAATAATATTACAGAAAAAGTTTTAGTGATATCATACCGTTTTAATCTTTCGCATTTTAGGAAGTTAAGTAATAGTTCACTAACCTTAGTAACACTTGTAATAAAATCAAAGCTAGGATTCAACAAAATTTCACGAACGTATCTGCCTGATACAATGGTGCTCATCTATTTTTAGATATAAAGTAAAACATGTCAAAAATGATAATATATCATTTATATGCATCATATATATTCATCAAAGTTATAATTATAAATGAAATGTCATCTTTATGTTACCTCTCCAAACAAGTGAATTCGATATACTTCACCTAATTCAGCTGTCCATTTTTCAACAAAAGCTTGAGGGTTGTCAATATATTCCTTCGTTGATCCAAGTACTGGAACTGAATATGGAACAGAAGGACAGTTATCTTTAGACTAATTTAGATTTCCATTTATAGATATGTTAGTGTATATTCCGAACGTTACGTATCAAATCAAAACAAAACAAAAATTCTCCCAAGAGACATTATATAAAATGATGTCGATATATCACATAATTTTTTATTTATTTTTACCTTTGCAAAAAATTGTTTGTAAAGAACATAACTGGTTATTATTGCTGCAGCTGAGATAACACCTGTTCGTACTTCTTGACGAGATGATAACTTATTTTGAACTTCATTAAATAAGTCGATAAGTTGAGCACTACTTGGAATTGTAACCATTTTAAAGGATCGTAAGAGAGAGGGGAGAACAAAGAAATGGTAGGGAAAGAGTTATTTGATAATGGCTTCCGAAACGACAGATCAAGTGTATTTATTATACTTCGGCGCAGGCTCCGAGGATGGTTTCCTACGTCCCATGCCCTAACGACTCCGATTTTTTTTATTAATTAAACAGTAAACATTGACTGTAACTGCCCATTTTATAAACAGTCAGTTTTATAAATATATGTTTACATATACACGATATCAACATTTAATCTCGACGACTTTAAGCATTTTCATAATTAAGTAAAACAATGGAGAGAAGTAAGACAAATATCAAAAAAAAAAGCTCCGGTGTGTTCTTTTGTAGTGATTATTTAGGAAGGTTTAATTGTTTTAGCGGTCTGTCCAACTAATCAAAAACAGTAATTGTATCACTTTATATGTTACACAATATTGGGATGACTGGGAAAATAATTTCTTCTTCACTAATACATATATGGAATTCTTATAGATTGTTAAATTGGTGCATCACAATAATCATTCAAATTTATGCAGCGTAAATACATTTATAAACGTGCGCGACATGTTTTTTATCTTTTGTTCAGAAACAAAAATCATATTTTAGAAAAAAACTATAAAACCATCAAAAACTGATTATTAATCAAATTATTAATTCAAAAAAAAAAAAAAAAAAACCAATACTTCTATTAGTATTAATGATTTATACGTACATAGTTTCTAAATAAATCAATATCAATCTCCAATTGCAAGTAAGAATGTATTTATATAACTAAAACTCACCTAATTCAATTATCAATAGTAGAGAAAAGAAAAAAATGGTAAATCAATCCTTATATTTAGTATATTTAGTATATCATGTATATATAATAATATGTAATGTGAATGAGTTATATTATGAATATACCAAAAGAACATATATTAAAAGTATTCAGTTGACAACCTCATGACAAATTTGCTACTGAATCAATATATATATGAGCATATAACCTGTATTACATTTGTAAATCATCTGCTTTATCACATAACAAAAAATTCCAAGTGTTGATATATAATGATTACAAAACAAGCACAAAGCTTTTTCTTTTATTTTTATTTTTGGTAATGTTAACAATATGGTATTTAATGTATATATCATAAAAATTGAGGTATAAACAAGCGAAACAAAAGTGAAATTTTATTTTCTCAGACTACAATTGACGACGTGAGCAATCATGGAAGCACGCACATGCTCTGATACTATAGGTACATTATTTTGATGACTGGCTGTCTGGGAAGATAACTAAAAGAGCTGATTAAAATTTAGATTAGTGTATAACACGGTAAGATATCTGTTTTTGCTGAAGATAGTAGTTCTATTCAATATTTATAATGGTAAATAATATTTTTTTTTATTTCTACAACAGTTGCAAATTAAAAAGAACGAGTACTCGATTAGGATTAGCAATTAAAGGTAACCTCAGGAGATAGCTGATATATTATCAACATTAACAATTCAGATATGATTTATATGGTTATTTGGATATATTCATAGCAACAAAATAGGTTATGTATTAACTCATGACGAACAAGTGCCAGTAAGATTATCATTGACCATTTAATCGACAAAAAGCAAACATGTATGTAATATTCAATTTTCCTTTCACTTTACAGTACTTAACTTTATTCTGCAATTTTGAATATGCTCTTTGCATTAAGGAAGCCGCCCAAAAACAGTTATCTTGAATTCGGTACCATCAATTGTCTCGGGAATTAACTATAAACATGATAAAAAAAATATTCTCGTCTGTTCGATTGTACGTAACGTAATTAGATGTGATTATAGAGATAGAATATCCATGGTGTAAGAGCCACTTCAAGGTATCTTTCTGAATTCAGAAATCTTCATTATTGAGTCTTTGTTATGATTGCATACACCCTTATGTACATAGTATTGATCTCAAACATAGCTTTATAAACAGCTTTACCTTATATACGTAGCTCAATAATTCCCAGTACAATCCACCTATTTCCCTAAATAACTTAATTTCTTTCCTTCAAAAAATATGCTAATACTCAACGTCACTTTCTAAGTCTTAATATATTGACTACAATTGAAAATAAAATTAACAATAAAATGGAGTTAGTATATGCGATATTAGAAAATCGAGCAATACAAAACAACAAAAATTAATTCGTAAAAACCAATAAAAACGTACAAAAAACGCCATCCCAATCAATTTGTAAAGGGAAAAACTGTTCTTTTTCTCAAAGGGGGCAAATAATTCATAATAGGATCGCCGTTGTAATTATAGTAGCACCTTTTTTTTTCCATGGCTATAAAGACCCCTATGCATCAGTATCAACATTTTTCTATGGATGTTGTTACCGTTTGACTTTTACTTCAAAGAAAGGATTACTTACACTAAGTTATAGTCTAATTTCGCTTTGAAGGAAATACAACTTTTATGTGTAAAAATGACATCAATTGTTTACATATGAGTTTGTTATCTTGCAGATCCATTGAAGCTTTACTTTTTATGTTCAAAAAAAACCAGTGTGATTGTAATATTTGAGCAACATTTGAAGACCTTTTCTTCAACACAATATTGATTGTATTTTGTTAATAGCGGGAGGTAGTCTGCTTCTTGAAGTCATAGTACGCAAAATCAAATAAAACAAAGAAACAAAAAAACTCTTATTGATATTATTTATCAATCAAAATCTGGAAATAGATATACTTATCCGCTCACATGACTTTTTTAAAGATGACGAAGCAAACTTCCCAGTGGAGGCTTTGTATTTTATTTCGGTTATGGTATTGCTCATTCCCTCATACTATCACCACTTATTTTTTATTTTCTTCGTTCATCCTACCCAAATCAAATTTATATATAAATATAGCTTCTCATCTTATCAAAACTCCTTAGTCTTTGCCTATACACGTTTTTCTTCATGTTCAGCAAAAAAAGTGATCAATATACCTACAGGTGCAATTCAATAGGTCTTGCATAATAAAAATGTAAATTTTAACCTATCAGTTAAAACCTTCATTGAAAATACCATAAGGTATTTTATAAAGACTACTACCATTCCATTGGAAAAATACTATTACAATTTTGGAGATCCAAACCCAAACACTTGTATTGAACCATACAAATAATCCAATGGTCACGAGGTGTGCTTTTTTTTATGAGAATTAACAGGTTGTGGGTAGCGAGCAAATGTAGTAGCACAAACAAAATAAACAAAAAAATTATCATGTATTTATTAATTAAATCAATCCTAAGCCCCAAGAAAGTGATCAAATATTTGTTTTGTCGATCAGCAACAAATACATCACTGACTGCTATTTTTTTTTATAATACGTAAGTAAAAAATATTTTTCTTTTTTGGGGTTTGTTCATATATTATCATTAGAAAAGAATATATTTTATCTACAAAACTATACAATGTACATATTTTGATTATAAATGTAAAGGCTATCAAAATTTCTCCTATTGATTTATATCAGTACAAAAGGGAATAACAGGTAAAATAATAATATGTTCAGACAATAAAATCATTTGTAATATGTATAATCGTTATTTTGTTGTCGTCAGGTATTAAACTTTACCTTTGTTGTTATTTTATAAGCTAAAAATACGAAAGTTAAGGGTAAAAAAAAAATAAGGCGCAGAAAATATTACTAAACTTTATAGCACATATTTAAGAGGGACGACGAACTTGATGGTCTGAACCTGTGATCTGGTGCCAACAACAAAATTAAAAAATTCCTTATTATATTGGATTACATATTATATTCAGGAGAAGAAGTTACGATATAATTCGTATCGAATTAACCGTCTTTTCAATCGCCATATTGCAATAATACATTATTGGATGTTACTTATTAAAAAGAACAAGCGATAATAGTTTCTCTTGAAAACATAGCGTCATTCTACGTCGTATTAAATGATATAATAAATAAACAAGAAGCAGGTAGGGCGGGAATGGAAGTTATAAATGGGATATATATTTGTGTGCATGATAACACATGTTTTTTTTGGGGGGTATGAATAAATGTATGGGTAATAATAACAACCCTTTTGTTTTCAAATGTAATAACTCTATACATTATGTGTTGACTAGGCAGGTATACATATTTTTTATAATATAATATCGAATACTTATTATGGTGATAATGACATTGATGGTCACATGCAAATAATGAAAAATGAACGAATGAATTATCATTTTATTTTATATACATGTAACAACATAATAATGACGAACGTTAAGTAATATATTCCCGCGTTTCTTCTTTTTATTAAAGAGGGAATCAAACTTATCCACATTTTCAATACAACCCGAACCCCTTTTGATTCCACTTGTTTTTCTCTCCCCCTCCCCTTTATTTCTTTTGTTTTCAACCATTGTCGTTTTTTTTTTTTTTTTTTTTTTTGCCACGAATAATCTCTATGTCTTACAATTCAATTCTTTTTTTTTTTTACTGTCATTTTAAATAATACGTAGCATATTTATTATACATAAATAATTATACGTACGTACTAACAATAATAGTAATATAAATAAGTAAACATAGATATAATAGGTACTAATAATATAAATAGCTAATGCTACTACGTATTTTTTTTCTTACCAATTTCCTCCCAAAACAGTGGATCATCAAATTAGGGGATTTATTATAGTTATTTAACAGAATGATGAATAAAATAAGAAACATATAAAATGAAATTCTATTTTGACATGTTAAAAAATAATAAAAAATACACAATTCCTTTATAGAAGGGGCAATGAATATTATTTTTATTTTCCCCACTTTTAACTCCCCACCCCCTCACTTTATTATTTCCACTTCAATAATGCTTTTCTTGGGGGGGGGTAGAGAAACAAAATAATAAGATTAGTAGTAGTAATAATAGTTAGTAGTTTGGTATATATTTTGAATTTGAATAGAGTGAATTATTAAGCACGATAAAAAAAAAATACCTTACATGTTTGTGGGGGATAAGAAAAATTTCTAAAATAAAAATAAAAGAGCGGGCTAGCGACATATAATTATGTGCATTAATGATGCAGAATGACGAGTCTCGCCATTTTTTTAACCCCCCCCCTTTTTTTTCCCTCCTTCTCTTTTTTTTTTTGCCTTTTCATCTCGATGTGTCTCTCTAAAATAGTCTCTCTCCCAACTTTCAATCCATGGCTTCTCCTTAGCACCCCCGAAATCCTCTCATTTGTTCTTTTCCCTCTCATCGACATACACCCCTTTTCCCTCCTCTTAATTCCACCATTTAACACGCAGCAAACATCAAGTGCTTATTTAGGCAAACAGGAATTATAAAATAAAATAATAGAATGTGTTTTTCCATTTTTGGTATTCTGTTATATTATATAAAACTATCATTATTATTAAGAATATACTCCAACTTGTTATTAACTCTCACCAGGAGAAAGAAGAAAAAAAGGAAATCTGAAGATGATGGGGGGTTAAGAAGTTGCTATTGTTTGGATAATATATATATTAAAATCAGACATCACAAAAGAAAAGAAAAAAAAAAGGAATTCAAATATGTAATATAAACATCTTTATGATTATCCTTCGAGGAAATCATATAAGAAAAAAAAAGTACTATGTGCGTGAATTTGTGTTGTATGTATATACGTTAATAATAAAGTGTGGAATATGAAAAAGTGCTCGTTTGTATAAAGAAAAAGTGTGTGTGTAATTGTGGGGGGAGGATAAGGGAGAGAAAAAAGAAAGGGGGGGGAGAAATAAAAAAAAAGATGAATAGGTTTAAAGCAAATTTGGGTGTTATGTATTATTTAGAATGCTATGCAAATGTGTAGGATGGCGAGGAAAGTGAAATATATATGTATATATAAAGGTATAATGATCCTACTAACGGATCATCGGATATGTGTGCTCAATAATTCGTTTAACTATATGCAAGTGCAGAAAAAAAATATGTGTATGCAAGAGAGAGAGAGAAAAGAAAAAGAAACCTGGGTTGCGTTGTGTGTATTTGTTGTTGGCTTTATCGGCGATGATGAATTATCAAGTTGGGATCAAAAAATGCGAGGGAAAAAAAATTGAAGTTTTTCTTCTTTGGCCGTCATTATTGTCTTTTTTTTTTTTTTGCGGGGGGTGGGTGAGAAGAAAGATGCAGTCCAGATCCCAAGATGCTTTTTAAAAAAAAGAACCGCCATTAATGCCTTTCACTTGAATTTCGTGCTGATAAAGAAACAATATGTAATGATTGACTAGACCGGTCTGGTACACGAATAAAACATTTGGTTTTTGCTGGCGACTATTTATATATAAATTAAAAGTCGTTAATATTTATTTAATGTTATTGAAATATAGTTGTAAATATTATTAGTATTATATTTACCTTGATGGAACTAGGATAGGGTTGTGCTCTCATTCGTGGTGATACAGATGATAATCGTGGTGATGAATGAGGATGCTTAGGAGGTTGATGAACTGTAATATCTGTATCATAAGGTGCATTGACAACTACTAATACTTCTTGTTTCGCAGCCAACATTGTTTCAAACCTTGCTAAATCATCCAATGTTAAGTAACAATGATTTTTATGACGCTTCAGGATTCTTTCTATTTCACGGTCAACTTGTTGCTTCGTATCATTCATATGTTCAAATTCTTGTTCTAATGTTCCATTATTTCGTTTAAGTAATGTCAATCGGTGTTCTAACTCGTCAGCAGAAGAATCTCTAGATGAAAAGGATGAAACAGAAGATAATGAAGATGTGGATGATGCAGGTGAAGCAACATTATCTGACGGATATCCAGATGGACTACTCGTAGCACTTGATGTGCTTCCGCTGTTGTTGTTGTTGTTGTTACTATTACCACTAAAATAAATAAATAATAATGTGCAACTCAGAAACGTTAATATTTTTTTATTTTTTTTTGTTTTGTTTTGTTTGGGATAAACAACAAAAAGAAAAAGAGTGAAAGTATACTTACATCCATCGAACATGATTTTTAGAGTTTTTTTCAATTAGTTGAATACCTTCAAGTACATTGGTAATATCATAAATTCGTCTTTTTTGTACGTTAAGTTGAGCAGCTGCACGATTCAAATCTAGGTCACCATGGGTACTGGATCGCAGCAACGCGATAAACTTTTTGGTCAGCAGGCCCAAAGATGAATCATAACGACAAGATTGAGCACTAGGTGAAGTGATGGCCCCTGATGGATGAATCTGAAAAGGTACTATATCCAACAAAAAGATAACAGTACTTGTTAGTTTTTTATATTTTATATTATCTCTTATATCGATAAAAAAAATATAATAAAGGACTGGCGCCAAAATGTCATACCGGATTCATGTCGAGATCTCCGATGGCTATTTGTCATTGTTTTATTTTTATATATCCAAGTATAAAAAGTTAAGCTGAAAGCAAAAGGGAAGGAACAAAGAAAAGGGGGTGTAAAAAAAGAAATGTGAAAAAAGAGAGAGAGAGAGAGAGAAAGATGAAAAAAAAAAAAACCGAAAAGTGGAGCAGCAAAGATTTTAAATAAAAAAAAAAAGCGCCATACAAATTCAACATGTAACCTCGTCGTTTTGTGTACCAAGAATCTGCACGGACCGGAGAAACCTCCTATTTTAGGCTGCACTTTTGCACAAGACCTTTTCACCACAGTGAATATAAAAAAAAATATTATGTGGGTGATTAGAGAAAGGAATAATGAAGTGTATATAGTACTGCTATTATGTACTATTACAGTTGTTCACTTTCTGTCTCTCCTCCCCCCCTTTTTTTTTAAGTGTGTGTAATCATTTGGTGGGCGAAAAAAATTGCTCTACTATGACACCCCTGCTGATCAGCTGGGTACCTCATTATTCTATTATTATAACAGTATCCTGCAATCAAGAAAATAATTTGTATATAACAATGCTATAACCGTAACTGACATTTTAGATATGCTATTCTATATCATGTGTACTACTTGAGATTTAGAACAATAAATAAGGATGGTGATGGCGTTTATAAGTCTTCCAGATTTTAAAGAAGAAAAGATGTGGGTCGAGATTCTTTTTTTTTTCTTATTATGATAGTTTGTTTCCTTAATCCTTTTTTTCCATGAGAGTTATTCACTTTTTTTTTTTTTTTTTGCTGATCCTCCTATATAGAGTAAATGATCCTCGAGTTTGGTTCTTTTTTCAATGGCAATTGACTTTTCATAAATTTCGGGAGATGGGCTCCGTGGAGAAATAAAATTAAGAAGTAAGAGTAAGGATAATCTTATTTTGCTTCAATTTACTTCCTCGGCGTTGCAAACTTCTGCAAAGTTCGTTACACTGGCTTTGACGATTAACAAACCTTTTTATTTTATTTATATTTAACATAATATTTTTTTTTTACTATTATTATTACTGCAGCACCATTTTTTTTTTATAAAAAAATAAAGGTCATGAGAGAGTTTAAATATGCAGTGCGGCGCGTCATAATAATCCTTTACCTTGCTTATTTCAAGTCTATTCTAATAATACTGTCTACTTATTATTATATGTCACTCTTAGCTTTACTAATTTTACTCTCCTAGTTATATGCTTTTTTCACTCTCTTATTTTTGTTCTTTTTCCCTAGTTTGGCGGTATGTCCGTCCTCGTTTCGCTCAATATCTCTTATTTTCTCCTCTTAGATATACAGATAGGTTATTTCAATAATACGTATTGGCAAATAAAAATATAAACAATTCATTATTGTAATAATAAAAACAAATGGATTTACTACCTTCTTTCTGGATCCATTGTTCGTTAAAAAAAACTGTAGTGTTTGTTGGGTACCCGGGCTCTATTTACGAGTCACCAAGTTTGTGGAATAAACTTAAATCAGAATCATTTATTATATATAACAGAAGATCATGTGGCCTAGAATGGATATCATCCCCCACGCCCCTTTTTTTTTTTAAGAAAAAAAAAAAACTCATTGTTTTTGTTTCTTTGATACCGTATAATACCAGTTGTTTTTTGGGATTAACGACACTCACATAGCATTTCTTTATTTTTATATTAGAATCTATTTCTTTTTTTTCTCTCTTTCTTACCTACCTGCTTCTCCTTCCTCACTCGTTTCACTCCTCTTTAGCTCCTGATGTATATGTAATACAAAGGTACGTAAAGAAGAATTTGCCTTTTACACCTCCTTTCTGTTCGCCCAAGTTTGCATGAAACGACAAACCAATTTATAAAAAAAAATGATGCGGTATGGCGGACACAAGGTTTTAGGGAAACAACAGGTGATACGTTATTGTGTGTATGACAAAAAAAAAGTTGCTACGGAGCCCTTCTTCCGTTGTATATTTTATTTTATTTTGCGGAGAGAGATCCATCAAAGCAAGAAAGAGGGTGTTTTATTCCTGTTTTACGTAACACATGAAAATGAAGCACTTGTCCACTGTTTTCTTTTTCTTTTGCCCGCCCTTCAAACAAAGGGGCCCTCGCTTAATAGAATAAAAAATATGATCATATTGTTCATTTTCATGGGCGTATGTATGAGCCACAACACTAACGACCAATTATTATAATAATTGTATAATATACAAACAACAACTCATAAATTATAATCTTTAGTATCCACATCAATATTATTAGCATATTAGTAATTTTATACTTTTATTATTGTTCTGTTCACGAGGTACATGGAGATTCGAGACTCTTCTATATACAAATTGCTAACGCATGGTTCGTTCCTAACGTCAAATCATATACCTCTCTGTCTATATCTACTCGTTGAGGTTCGAATGCGTGTTCCTGATGACCTAAACCCAGTCGACCACTTGACCCGTTTAAACCCCACATAAATAATTCGCCCGATACTATATTTGAGTTTTTTTTTTTTTTTTTTAGTTTTGTATCAAAATATTACGTATAAAAAAGAAACATTTGTTAATTAATTGTTATTGTCATCACCATATTATTATTCAATAACATTGTATATTGATAATTATTTTTCTTGGGTTTTACCTGCAACTGCGCCAGCATAATCGGTTGCTGCGAAAACCTTCTTAATTCGTGGGAGATTACGTATGCGCTGCAAACTCAATGTTTCGATTGTATCTTTTCCTAAACCAAGGGCACCATAGCCACATGTGTGCACCGAGCCATCCTCTGCATAAACAATAAATGAGTCATTTTCTTGTCTCTTTCTCTTTCTTTTTTTTTTCCAAGAACAATCATAATAGAACAAATAACGGTTAAGCCAAAAAAGTGAAATTAAATAAAAAGCTATTTTTTAGTCTTTACCAGCAAGTACAACTGAAAATGGACCACCAGCTGCAACATCTATAATGCCTCGATGTTCTAACAATGTAGGTTGCAGAATCTATAACAAACCGTTTTTAGTGTTTTCGGAAGACAGGGTATTTTAGAATCGAAAATGCGTAGCATTTTTTTTTTCTTTCAAAACAAAATAATAAATGATATAAAACTATACCCGATCTATTTTGGCGCCAGTCATCCCTTGTCCGTATTCAGAATTACCCCAAGTCCATAATCCACCATCAGCTTATAAACATAAATCGTATAAAAATAAAAACACTGATTAGTTAATTGCTTATTATAAATTTCTGCATAATATAACTCTTCATTACATCATCATGGGAATTTTATTACCTGTCAAAGCTAAGGTAAAATCAGTAGATCCAGCTATTTTTGTTATAGGTGATGAACCAAGTAAAGGTAATTGTGTAGGTACGTTTTTATCGCCTGTCCAACCTTCAGCAAGTCCCAGCTGACCATCTGCACCCCACCCCATCGCATACAGCTGCTTATCTAAGCAACAGACAACAAAGTTAATTTCCCCCCCTTATAATATACTTTTTTTTTTCTGCTTCCACATAGCGTACTCCAGATTTCCACAGCTGCAGGCGAGCAAACAATCTACAATACCTTTTGCAACAAATACAGTGTGGTCTAGACCACATGCAATATCTGTAATATTCATGCAGGTTTCCACAAGCTTTGGTTGAGTTTGCATTACAAATGTTCCTGGATGAGTCTCTTTACTTTTTCCAAGACCCAATTGACCATACATATTATTTCCAAATGAATATAATTGTGTTGTTTTGTTTCCATCTTGTTCTCGTTGAGTAATGATATGCGAATGTTCTCTTCCGCATGCCAAATTTTGTATCCTGGTAACAACATGATCATCACCCTTGTTGTCATGTTGACAATCAAATACAAGACCATCACCTGTTTGACCACATCGATTTAATCCATATCCATATACTTGTTTAGCTTCCGTAGCGACAAGAGAGTGTCCCCATCCAGCTGCAACATGAGTTACTGATCCCTTGGACAATGAAGCATGAGTTTTTTATACTAAATATTTCATTATGCTTTTTTTTTTCAAGAAAAATAAATGTAGACTCACTTGCAATGCATAGTCAGAACGATTGTCAAGTTGTACAGGTTTGGTAAATACTTCATTCTCAACACGTGCTGTTAATGGTAATGCATGGGTATTACCCCAACCATATAAAGTTGATTTTCCAGAAGTTAATGAGTGCGTTAGACGACGACCAAGTATTCTACTCATTTTTTTATTGTCGCGATTAAAGAAAATAAAGTGGACTTTTCTAGTAAAGGATGAATATATATCCCAGCCACTTCTCAACTTGCATGGGGTCGGAATCATAAGCGGAGGCATTTATCAATAAGTGGGTTATTATTACTAACTGATTATTATTACTATACTAATAATGGGATGGATATAGATCATGGATATATGAATGGTAGATATAGAAATATAGATATATAGGTAGATAATTATGTAAAAATATGAAAGAAAAGGGTGGAAAGTACTAGTGGAAAAAAATATAGTTTATTTTTTATCAATCTTTTTCTGTAAGCCGTCGTTGGAATGCCGTCTTTAAAAATCCTTTAAATCGATGCACAACTTTATGTTCGACATCTTTTATTCTCTTTTTGCCTTTTTTCGGTGATGATAAGTTGTTATTATTTGACGTAGTACTACTGTTATTGCTATTATTATTGCTATTCTTTCCATTACTGTTGTTCTTGGTACGTGTAGTTGGTGCAACTTGAGTCTTCTTTGTAAACATTTTTGTAAATAATCGTGATGCTTTTGATTTTTTATTATTAGATGAATGTAATGAAGATGAACCTGTTTCTTCTAAAGTTGTAGCTACTGTTGTAATGGTAGGCGCTACATTATTATTATTATTATTGATTACTGAAATTGTAGTAGCAGGCGTCGTAGGCTGTGTCTGATCAGAAGATGATAAACGAGATAATGATAAACAAGGTGTTGAAGGATGATGATACTTTGATTTTGTCGTCGCTTTCGGTGTTGTTGATGATGACGATTCAAGCCCACCCACTAGACGGTTATTATGGTTAAGCCATGGATGTTTTAAACATTCTTCTGCACTAATACGTCCTTTGGCACTTTTACATAATAATCGATTGATAAGATCGGCTGCTTCTCGAGAAATATGTTGAGGCATTGTGTATGCACCATTATTGATTCGACGAAATAGCTGCGGCATGTCATTGCCTTGAAAGGGAAGTGTACCAGCTAACATGGCAAATAAAATCACACCACAACTCCACATATCCACTGGAGGTCCTCTGTAAGGTGTGGCTGTCACCATTTCTGGTGCGGCATAGAATGGACTGCCGCAATAGGTGTTTAGCACTTGCTGTCGTTCACAAAATTTGCCAAAACCAAAATCGCAAATACGGATCTTTTGATATTTATCAATTAATACTATTGATTAATACATAATAAGAACAAAATGTAAATGTTAGCTTTATATATACATATAGACATTCAATAATTTATATTAGAACAGCAGAAGCAGAAGCAGTAGTAGTAAGGAAGAAATGAGATTGGTTACATAGAAAAAGCCATACCATTTTCAGGTTTTAAATCTCTATGAACAATACCATTCTGAATCCATTTTTAAGTTATTATTTGTCATTAGCATAATTACATTTTTTCTTAAATTATATTTTCATACAGTCATAAAAAAACATTTACCTTGTGAATATAATAAACTGCTTCAATGATTTCTCGGAACCAACGTTTAGCAAGAGGTTCTTCGAGTCGATGTCGTTGTTTAATTTTTTCAAATAATTCACCACCTTCAACGTATTCCATAGCAACATAGATGTTTTCATGATCCGTGAATACTTCATAAACATTGACTACATTTTTATGGTTTAAACGCTGAGCAAATCCTTCACATATCTCTTTTTCATTTAATGCATGTTGACGTTGATCCCCACTTTTAATGGATGTTTTGTCAACAACCTTTACAGCTACCTATTTATTATAAATTGAGGTAATAATGATTAATTCAATTGATTAGTCACCACCCCCACCCCCTCTTCTTCTTAGGCTTTCATTTATTTTTTAATGTTTCGTACAAGGTAACATATATTGAATTTACCTCTTGACCAGTGCTACAATCTCGTGCCAAATATACTTTGCCAAAGTTTCCTTTTCCCAATGTACATATTCTTTCATAACGACCATCAAATAAAGCGCTTTTCCTAGACTTAACCTTTTAATTTGAGTTTCATTAGATTGTTCTACTTTCACCACCATAAAGAAAAAAAAATTCACATTTTTTTCTCCCCTCGCTAATTTCATGAATCTCACTTCATCTAAACGTTTTGACGATACTGATGTCATAGCCACCATTTTTTTTTAGAAAAAAAAAAAAGAAAGAATGCCGCAATCGTGAATTAGATCGCGTAATGGAGAGACGAAAAAAAAAAAAAGAGAAGTAAAAGGGGAAAAAAAGAAAGAGAAAGAGAAAACAGAGGAACAACTTTTCTCTCGGAAACTTTTCAAGCAATGTAAGATCAAACGAAAGTTTGACTTTAGACTGCATTTCAGTAAACCCGAAGAATTTTATTTTATTTTATGATGTTTCAATTGATGTATATTAAATATATATTTTTTGATAGTAGTAAATTTACAATATGTACAAGTGATTTCTTTTTCTATTATATATATATCACAATAACTTATTCTAGTTCATCTCCAAACTCGGCCAACATAAATGTCAATGCACGACGCGTTGCTTCTTCATCTTCTTCATCATTATCTTCGTCTTCACTTTGTATATTCCATTGTTGTAACAGTTCCTCATCTTCACCAAAATCATTATCAACTTGGTTATCAACCTGATTATCTATTGGATTTTCTTCTTGATTGTTGAATGCTTCGTTTTCATCCAAGTCAAAGTGTTTCTCATTATAATCACCATCACTGTTTATATTTGTATGTTCTTGAAGTTCTTGATTCTCTAATTCCATTCGACTTTCTTTTGTATTGTTTTGTGGGTATGATGAGGCATCTATAATAGTTGTATCGAAAGTTTGGGTATCATTGGATTGACTAAACAACGTTGGCACCCCTTGTAATTTTGATTTGGGTGTTTTTTCCATCCTTTCTAATATTTGTTCATCCATCTTCATAGAATTATATTAGTTACTAGCATTCCATCACACATTTGTTTATATATTTATATACCTTAAGCTGTTCTAGTTTTGAACTCCAAATACCCAACATTTGATGAAGAAAGTCTTGATCTGCTTGTAATTCTGGGTATAGTCTCTTAGTTCGTTCACTATAAAATAACAAGTTTATAATAATATAATCAATTTTAGGTTATGGAATAGTATCATTATTGCGTGATATAGATATTTCTTACGCTGATTCGGGTATATAAGTAGTAGCAGTTCTTTTACGCCTCAAATAGAAATGAGTCGCTGTAGGTTTGAATAAGTTCGCTGTGAATGCATTGTTGGAACTTGAAGAACTTAATGAATCGCCTAGATCATTTGAATTAGAATCTCTTTGACTTGACGTGTTTCTATTATTTTGGTCGTTTAAATGGGATTCATTCAAAGAAGGTTGCATAATTATTATTTTTTTAAAAAAAGCACAGCAGAAGTGGAAAGTAAAAAGAATAAAAATTTTCAAAAGATTTTATTAATTTTATTAGTTTTCAGAAACAGGGTAAATTGGTCTAATATCCACAGGGATACCTAAGAAAAGAGAGAATTTATGGATATTAATATGAATAAACATATATCAATTAGCATAAAAAAGAAAGATATTTACCAGCTTCTTCAATACGGTTCAGTGCTTTTTTAGTGTCTGGGCTCAATTTGCTATATTTCTCAATAAAAGCATCTACTGCTTTCTTATCACCATCACCTATTATATTATCATTAACAACAATAATAGTAAGTTGTTTGTTTTAGTTTTTGAAATAAAATTAATGAGAACAAGTAGAGTTAAAAAAATATACCTTGAAGGACCATGATATCCTTTGTTAAATCAGCAACAGCTTGTTCAATCTTATCAAAGTTGACACTAAAACGGTTTGTTACAGGATCACACGAAGCACCACCCTTTTCAATCAAATAGCTCAATTGACATGCCTAATGTATGATAATAGTTGTTATAAAATAGGCCATCAAGTTCCACTGGTTTTATATAAATATACATATATTCATGTTGATTTATTATTCTATTCTATTATATGTTACCTGTCCAAGTCCATGTGCTTCTTGGATACCGAATCGAATACTTCGAAAAGCTGCAGCCAAAAAAGTTGCCCAGAATTGTTTACTGGTTACCTTGTTAATTTTGCCCTTTTGAACCATCAAATGGGCAGCAAACAATGCAGCAATATCTAGTTTTTTTTTTTTTCATTATAAGCAAAAATCCAAAGTACGTGTTCTCCTACACCCATACATAAAAATTATTGGTACATTTTTCTTATTGTCTTTCTTTTATTTTACCTGCTTTAGCCTCTTCCATAGCAGAATGATATTCTTGAAGCTTAGATCGAACTGTGTCACCAGACAAAGTATGATGTGGACCATTAGAATGACAAACTTCATGAAGAAGGATATGGGTTGTAAAAGCTTCAGCAGAAAGATATTGAAGTTGATCCTCAGCAAGGACTTGTCCGGCAATAGGTTCCATCACATGTTTAAATTTGCCTTCTTGAACGTTCTTGATAAGCACAAGTTTGCTACCACCTTTCTTTACTGCTTCTTCATCGTTAGGTAAATTGTATGCGGCTGTCATTGGAACCTATTGAATAATGAAAAAAAAAAACGGATGATTATTTGCTTAGTTACACTATACATATACATAGTTGGGTTACAATAATAATAATAATAATAACAATGAATAACTTACCGCTACATCACCACCTGAAAAGAGTTGATTAACAACAACAATAGGTGCAGGAATTAATTTATCATTTTTGTATTGATCAGGAATAGGCAAATGATCCTCAACAAATTGAAGATCACTAAATTCTTCCAAAAGTCGTGAAGAGGATTCATCACGAACATGAACATAAAATTCATAAGCACTCTTGTATCCAAAGATAGCATCCGTATATACTTCATAAGGACCTGCTGTCACTTCCAATTTGTTACTCTTGCTCAAACTAAGCCAATCCAATTCAGAAGCCAAATAATCATTGGATGTCAACGCATCTGCACGAGAACGTAAAAATTGTTCAATACGTGTGCCTTTTTCTTCCAAAGGAGCCAATTGGGATAAATCATCAGCGGCTTCATGCATTAATTTTGCTGCTGGTTGTAACAGATCCTTATACTCCTCAGAGTAAGGAATGTATTCCAGAATACCATCATCATTTTTGCGACGGATGGTAGTATAAAAACCTTTGGCTTGTTGTTGATCTTCAGGGGATAACGCTTTTACCCATTCTTCGAATTCCTCCTTTTTCATGTCTTCAGGATAAAAGTTTCCTCCTTCGGGACGCTTAGGCACACCATCAATAAATGGTTCATTGTCATCTTCACTTGCCTATAGATATACGGGAGGCAAAAAGGAAGGGGTGAGTGAAAGAAGGAGACGAAATAAAACCAGGGAAAAAAAAAGACAGTTTTATTATTAGTAATACTTTACCCAAGGACCTTTATACATATCAAATAATAAGCATAAATCACGATCGCCTTTTTCTTTTAACTTTTTTTCGAGAGCTTCATTTCCGGACCAAGCTTGTCTCAAATAGATCTGATCAAACAACTTTGCAGCTTTTACAAGTTTTGGAATGGCCGAACGTTCTTGAGAACTCAAGTGAGATAAATCGGCAGTGCATTCATACGCTGCAAAACGAGCAATACGTTTTGGAATCGATCGAGTAGTTAATGACATGTTTACGTAAAACTTTAAATTGTATATGTGTAAGTATGTATATGTATGTAATAAAATAAAAAAATAAAAATAAAAAAAAGGAGGAAGTGAGATATACGCGTAATTATGATAGATTCTGCGGGTGTGATATTTACGCTTTTTCTTTGTACCACCATTTAATGAGATGGTCTGGTGTCTTTTTTTTCCCCCTCCCCCCAAAAAAGAAAAAACTTGCTTTTGTTAAACATTCATACCTCCCCCCCCCCTCACATACACACATAACCTTTAAGTTAAAAATATCTTGTGGAAAGAGAAAGAACACTGTTAATTACTTGTTCTGTAATAATATGCACGTTATCAAAAAAAAAAAAAGAATTACGATGTAAGGAGTTAATCAATCAAGGAGATTTGAAGTTTTCTTGTTATTTAAGCTTTTTATGTACGTTTATTTCATAACAATAATAGTATACATAATGATGAAAATTTTATTTGTACTTACTTTTCGTTGAAATTTGGTAATGATCTGTGATAATGTTATTAAGGATATGGATCGAAAAACCAACTTATTCTGAACCTCTCCCACCCCTTTCTTTACATATCAAATATCTTTTTTTTAGAAATTCACTTACATATTATAAAAATAAATTTTACCACAAAAATAAGAACCTTCTCCTTTTAAAATACAAACATTTTATGATTTAGGAGTTTTTTACTACAAATGGAAAGAGAACTCTCTTTTTATATTTAATTGCCCTTTGCGATTATTCCATTAGAGTGCCAAAGAAGGGCGGAAAATATTGCTTTTACAACTAATGTCTTATTTGATATATATATATATATATATATATATATTGAGTATTTAGATCTAGAACACTTCTTTACTATAAATCAATTAAATTTAGGCAACAAGAAAAAGAAAAGATTAACTTGTTTAAAGAAAAACGTGGATGCCAATAGTTAATAATAAGAGGGTATCCCTGGTTATCTGTCGAAATTTATTCTATAACTAAGAATGTTTACTTGATATATATGTGCAAGAAATTAGAAATATGTAATAAAGGAGCATGATCCTTTCTGTATTTTCTTCTGATTTGAAAACTACTTCTCTACCTGTCACGATTAGAAAACCAAGATGTCAGGATGCACAAATAGCAAAAGAAACAATTATATTATGCTTAAGTAAAAATTATATGATTTTTATTATTGTAATAATACTCCTGGTGGTATAATTTATTAATAATGGTTTGTTGTTACTATTATTATAATAAGGATGTAAGTCGTAACGAAGGAAGATGATATATGTAACTGAATAAATTTAATACATGCTGATGACTATGATTATGATTATGACGATAAGGGATAGTTGCTGATGAACAAGAAGAGAGGTAGTAGCAATATTTTAAAGATGTTGCTGTATAATTTACACTAGAATGGTTTGATATTTTTCTTCAAAATAAATATTCTTTTTTTTTTCTACCATCGAGGATAATGGCACTACAAATAATAATAATAATAATAAAGAAGCTGTTAGTTTCAATCAAAAGAGAAGAGATGTTATTCATTTTTTAATTACCACATAACCCTCAGGATTTTTTTCAATGTAAAGCTTTTTTTTTTTTTAGAAAAATAAAATAAATAAATACAAGATTAGTGATCCAAGAACTTTATAATTTATTTTTGTTGAAATCAATTATAATTAGTATATAGAACTCATACCTGATGATATTCTTCAGCATCAAAGAATTCAGAAGCAGGAATGATCTCAGTAACGATTTTCTTATCCTTATAACGCTCTTCTTGAATTTTTTGTGTGATTTTTTCAGTAGAAAGCTTTTGCTCGGGAGAATGATAGAAAATGACTGATCGATATTGTGTACCAGTATTACGACCCTATAATAATGTTAAATTATTAATAAAAATTTAGTTATGGTATTCATATTATTTAATATTATCATTCAAATATACCTGAGCATTTACGAGCGTGGGATCTTTTTTTTTCGTGTTACGTATCAAAAGATGAACAAATTTAATTAATAACAAAATTGCATACAAAACAAAAACAAGATTATAAAGATGTATATGTACCATGTACTCGGAAAAAAAATTCAAGAAGAGTTTCGTAAGAGACTTTTGCAGGATCGAATGTAATATCAAGAGCTTCGGCATGATTGGTAGTTCCTGTACAAACTTCCTTGTAATCAGGAGATTCAGTGTTTCCACCAGTATAACCAACTCTTGTTTTTATATCATAATTTGCGAATTCTTTTTTAAAGACGTGTTCAATACCCCTATTATTGTTTTTTTTTAGTAACAATCTATATAGATCGCACAATACCTTCAGCTTTTAAATAAATAAAAAATTATTAAATGTATGCATACGTACCAGAAACATCCACCAGCAAAAGTTGCCCGTTGTTGTTGTTGTTGTTGTTGTTGCTCAGTCATATTTGTTGTTAGAATCCGTTTTAGTTATTTATTTTTCAAAGTAAATTAAATCACACCCTTTGTATACTTTTATACTGAAAAAAAAAAAAATGCAAACACGACATATGACGACAGAATTGTGGGATTTCCTTTAACAATTGCGTGCTTGGAAAGTTTGAATTTTCAGTGTATGACAAAATATCTACTTCCGGAAACGCCCAAGATTTTTTTTTATCGCTTTTTTCAATGACCTACTACTTGCACTATCATAATACATTTTTTTTTTGAGCATATAACTATTATGATTTACAAACTCTTACAAATAAAAAAAAAAAGACTATAAAAAGGTCCTTTATTAAGAGAATTCAAAGTAATGCGTGAAAAAATATAAGCGGAAAGTAAAAAAAAAAAAAAAGATGAGCAATTATTTTTGTTGATTTGTTCGCACGACGAGATTTATGCGAAATAATGCAACTTGAATTGGAACAACTAGTTACTACCTTTCATTGTTCCTTCTTGGTTTATGTTGTAAAATTATTTATAATCAAGATTAGGATCGCGTTAATTTTCTGCTATATTATTTATTATCATATAAAAACTTTGTTGTCAAATTTTTAAGTGTACTTCTTTTCTACCACAAAAAGTAGTACAAGGAATGACGCCATCCTTGTACTCAGTTTCTTTTTTTTTTTTTTTTTTTTTTTTTCAAAAAGAGAGTTATCATAAGAATCTAACACTAAGAATCTGTACTATCTTTATTAATATTTTCCAATATGTATTATTATTACGTATTACTAATGATTCCCACCAATTGCATAAACCAAGTGCATATTCAAATAGTACGTAAAACTATAATGGCTATACAAAAATGGGTACGTACACATGAACATCAATATAATTTTTAATACTTTGTACGTAGTGTCATATATTGATTTACTGAATGTGGTTGATAACAACAAAATTGAAATAGTTTTACTCATATATACAGTATTTATCGTATGCAGTTTGACATTGGATTAAGTTCTTATTATTTACCTGGTTGTATTTTGCGTGCTAAAATAACGCATATATTTGGTGGGGTCTCAGAGTTCAAATTCCACTTCTGTATAATCAGACAACGCGCCCAGTACTAATAGTTGTAAACGAGATAACATAATTTGAACATCATAATTAGTGAAAGATTTCACTGAACAAATTACAGCCTTAGTACTACACTGTAAGCTAATATATATATAAACTAGAAAACATTTCAGTTCCATTTACGTTTCTAGTTACCTTGTATCACTTCTACCAGTAATGGTAATACTAGTAGTACTTGTGCATAAATGTATGAATATATATATAATAGATAATGGAGTTGTAATGTGCATTTTTTTTTTTTTACTTTGCCACTTGATGATTTGTCTTCAGAGACTTATATAGTAAGGGTATCAATTTATACATGTAATCCCATTTTTTCACACCACTTTTTGAATGTAAGTATGTCACTTTTTCTCGGCTCATTATTTTATAGAAAAAACTCGCTACTATGATTATTTTACTCTTTTTTTCTTCTTTTTTATGGAGTCTCTTACTTTGCCGAAATTGACTAAATATGTTTAAAAAACAACAAATCCAAGAGAAAATTATATAAATGCTTTTTGACATATTGGGAACCGGATGAACTATAACAGGAAAAAGCATATAAATGTATATTATAAATCAAAGTTATCCAAATTATATAATCTAAATTAACGGGTTATGTCTCCGATAAAAGGGAAGAATAATTAATTGAAAATTATCCATACTTTCTTCAATGGATTACTTCTACAAATCATTCCTGCTTGTAAACCATCTGACAGGTTTTATTTTGTACTTGAAGAATATTCCGATTATAATGATCCATAGAACTGACTTGTTGTTTCCGTACTATATTTTGTCCTACCCGGGTCATTATTTAATGTATAATTAATCATTGATTTAATCTATTTCAACTCCATATTTCTAAATAATCATATATCCCCATGTGTCGCTATGTGAAGAGCAACGCCGCTGTAATGTTATACATTCACCAGTGTAATGGTGTCACTGTTTTTTTTTTTTTTTTGAGCTGAAAGCTCATCTCATTTACTGTTGCCTAGTATCATAAAAAGCATATGAGCACAAATATTGATGTTTTGATGTTATAGTACGTGTTCTATTATTATAGATGTTTCAATTCTTGTTTGTAAGTTTATTAGTATTTTTTATATGGGATAAATAATGATACGTAGCTCAGTTAGTTTATACAAAAATTATGCAATCATCTTTCATAAATGATTGGATACAAAAATTGGGCAATTGAATATTCTTCCGTACAAATTGAATTCTATAATGGAATATTTATCCTTATCATTTAGTAATATTTTTTTTAAGAATATTGGATCTGATTAAATAAAAACATGGATCACAAGAATTGACTTAATTAAAGCTATTATATAAGTTCTTTTATAATCACTCAAAGATATTCATACTGAGTAATAATAGATAGACATATAATACAGACATATAAATTGCAGAAAGAAAAAACTTACCCATCAAATGTACTTTTATAATTATGGATTATAATGATGCTGTGTTTCCAACACACTAATAGTTATACAACCATAAAAATTGATTTGTTATAAACATCTTTTGTAGACCTTACAAAGAAATGACCATTAATTTTACACTACGAAATACAAATCATGCACTGAATCACTTATTGTCAAAAAAAAAAAAAAAAAAAGGCAGAGCCATCAAGCTCCGATTTTTGTTCCTCTTTTTGTTACGTCGTCCTTTTTACTATTATAGAAACAAAAAAAAAGCGCGATTCAAACCATGCCACAAGGAAAATTACTTTACGTTCGTGCAAGACGGGACAGAACTATTGTATTTTTATGTTATGAAGCACAAGATACCGTTCAAATTTTAAAAAAAAAATTATGCGATGCGCAGTCAAATAGTAATCAATCACCAGATCAAATTCGACTCTATATCCGACGTTCTGATCAACAATATCAATTGTTAAACGATACAGATACGGTATCAAATGCTGGATTAGAAACTGATTCAGATATTTACTTTGTATATCAAAATAAAGGTAATTATGATTGTTATCATTATTATTATTAGGGAATAAGATATACAGATATATTTGACAGGTATGAAAAAAAAAATACTTATATGCAAAGCATTCACATATACCTTTTAAATATACAAGATGGAAAATGGGAAGAAGTTCATACTGAAATATATGAACCATTGGATGAAGGTGGACCTGATGATGAAATTGAAGGTGAAGAAGCAGAAATGCATGGAGATATACCACATACACGAAAAGAAAAAGGAAAAGGAAGAGCATAAATAAATAGTATTATTCTTATTATTCTTGTTTGTTTATTGTTTATTGTACAAAATAAGAAGCAAAAAAAAAGGGGGGGGGGAAGGGAAGGGAAGGGAAGGATAATGATTAGAATACGGTTCTACAAAGTGGACAACTTGCCGAATTGGAAGAACGGAACCACTATAAATATTATAATTAGTTTTTGTTAGTTCGTTTCTAATTATCTTATTGAACTTATTGTTCACATAATGAAATCTATTAATTTAACGAACCTTATATAAACAACTAGCATGGAATTTGTTTTTACATGTACGACATTGTTTTGTGGGTATGGATCGATCTTGTGCACTAATAATTGAATAACAGATAGTACAATCTTCAACACCACTAAAGTGTAAATTAACATTTCGTTTGAAGACTGTTAAGGCATCCACAATATTACCATTCTATTATGTTATTGACCCCAAATATATTTTCAAATTAATATAAATGATTCGTTATTCTTCTTTGTGTGTTATGATATATTATTATTATTATCTACCTGTGATCCAATCACTGCTGCAACAGAAAACATCCATCCACGCCATTGTTTATCACTCACGCCTACTTTTTGTACACCTTCTACATCTATTTGTCGTAGTGGGAAGTTGCTTGGTAGTTTAATAGCAATTTGCATATTTTGTTCATCTACGCGATAGGTAGCAGATACTTCACTAGCAGCTCTGAGTGCTTTAACAGTGAAATCATTATCATTATCTTGTAATAAACTCTTAATATCATCTCGTGCCAATAAATCAAGTTCGCTATTAATAAGCATTGCACTAAAGTTCTTTTCCGTATAACTAATAATAATAAAAAATGTATAGCATGAATTAGTGTCATAAACTAGCTATCTATAGAAATGATACACAATATGCAACAATAATAATAATAATAAATTACCTTTCAACACCAATTGTTAGTTGTCGGTTCTTACAGTCAACCCACCATTGTCTTTTTTTTTAAAGAAAAAAGAATTATAGTAATAATAGTAATAGACAATGTTAGATGAAACTTGTCGTTTTTTATTTTCGGCACATCTCAAAAATAATTATCTTACCTAATCAGTGACGGAATATGCTTTAATGCTCTATAATATAAATGTGCTGCAAAAACTTGGTAACTAATTTCATGTGCGGAGTCAAACCCTAAATAAAAAATTATCATCTTTCAGTATATACTTTTACTACTTATTAATTTGTCAGATTAAAAAGAGATAAATAAACTTATACAAACCATCTATTTCGTATTCATTAATATCCCAGAGTGATAAATCGAATGGTTGTATAATTTGACCAGCACCAACACCAAGAATTTTTGATATAAATGGCATCATTTTCGAAACTGCATTCGCATCCTTCAACTGTGCAGTATATTCTTGTTTGAGACGGAATGTCTAAAATATCATATCAATACCGAGTTTCAATTATTTGTTTTTCTTTTCTTTTTAATCCAATAGATACACTTACAATATTATTAAAGTGCTCAAACATGAGTAACCAAGCCAACATAAAACCAAATACATCATGTAATGCCTGTTCATCCAATGGTAATGTATACCATTTTGAAATATTTGGAGGATTAATCATATATTCAAAGAGAGCTTTATCAATGTAAACTTTATCGTTGTTTTCTTCATCTATAAAGAAGCAGAAATAGAAAAATGTATAAACATAATTAATAATTATAGTATATATATATATAAAGAAACGGAGTCTATCCATACCATTGGAAGCAGAAAATTCTAAACGCACTGATAATTCTTGTACGATATGAGTGATTTGCATTTCAAGTAATTTGAACGCACGTTTTTGTAAGATTTCATTTGATGATTTTAAAAGTGTTACAATCTAATATTCGTATTTTCCAAATAAATAAATAAGATAGATTATCATATACAACATTGTATTATTATATTCAATAAGAAAACTTACATTCGAGATGTCTGATGACTCAAACAAGGCACTTGATGGTACATCTTCAGTTAGATCAGCCAATAATTCTTGATATATAATTTTAGGTTTAGTGGAAGTAGTCGAAAGTGACCATTCCCCTTCTTTGATAAACAACTTCAATAGGGTCTCATAAAATTGGGGCGCTTGATCATCAAGAGATGCTAATAAATCAACGATTCCTTCATATGCTAGTTTCTTTAATGTGAAAAATAATTGCGCAGCAAAATATACCAATGGTAATTCTTCGTCAAGTTCAGGATCACTATACTATAAAAAGAAATTTCATATAAAAGAGTTACTCATATTATTAATATCGCCTAAACACATAATATATATCAGAACAAAAAAAAACAAAGGAATACTTACTGTCATCCATTCATAGCTTCTTTCTAAAAAGAACTCCCATTGTCCACCTGATACATCTTTTACAGACTTGGCAATGTTGATGAATAGTTGGGCAATTTCAACCAATACTCGAGTACGTTGATAAGATTCAATATCGTCAAGTGAAGAATCATCTTCGAACCATTTGCGAATAGTGAGAACAAGATGCATCAAACGCTGCGAAGGAATAGAGATAGCATCACCATGGTCCGTGGATGTGGCATTAAGAGTCACAAGTAGTTTCCATGCTAAATATATAGAAAAACTAAAATTAATACTCATGATCTATTTATATACATATATACATAAATATGTAACAAACGAATATGTATACCTTTTCCTGTATCAACCCCGAATTCACCCAAGCTCGAGATACCAGACAATTTGCTAGTAAGCTCGCTTTGTAATGTCTTATAACTTGTTTCTTGAGAAAATACCGTCTTGATAGCATTAATGATAGCTACTTTAATTGGTAATTTGACTATAAAAAAGATCGTAACGTCAATGAATAAGATCCATCTCATTCTTTTCCTTCTGTAGCGGTAGATTAAAAAATAAAAATCACCTACGTTCTGCTGCTTCTGCTTTTACCAAACCAAGCCAAAGAGGTAAAGCATCACTTTTTAGACCAGTCTGTGCAATCAGCTTGGTAAGAATAGTTTCAACCAATGCACCGGACATGACATCAATAAGAGTTGTTTCATCATCATCATCATGATTAGGACGCATAAGACTTGCTACAAATCCAAGGAAATTATTTATCTTGTCATTTTGATTTTTGATAGCAGAGTACAAAAGAGTGTACCAATTATGACCAGGTTCTGAAACCAATACCGTTTCGAAACGATAATTGAAAATATAATTCGCGCGTTGAAGAAACTCTAATACGATAGGTGTGCTACCTGCGACACTAGAGTTCCAAATTTGAGAACATCCAGGAACATCCAATCCATGTTGACATTCAATGCTGGTTAACATCAAGTGTCGCATCACCCATTCTCGATCATTTCCATCAAATAATTCGTCAGGTCCAATTCGAACCACATATTCTGCCATAGAAAAGATCAAACGACCATAAGCACTTAAACCAAATGAATCATACGCCACAGGGACGAGTTCATCAGTATCAACTGGTGGTGTTTGTAATAAACCAACATATTTGTCATTGATTCCAAGCGTTAGAAGACTGGATGTATATTGAGTAAATGGTGAACGTAAAGTTTCCCAGCTAGTAGCGTTGCCAAGTAAAGTTGTCACAGCATCCTTAAATCCTTGACTACCAACTGGATAGAAACTAGTGATAAGCTTATCTATACGACCTAGAATAGTTGATGGACTTTGATTTCATGGAATGAGTAATAAAAAAAAAAATGTTAGTTTTTGTATATTCAATATAATAATTGTGAAACTCAATAATTAGCAATAAATATTAACAATAATAGTGCTACCTTTCAGCTCGTGTGACATCAGTAATTGAATCCTTGACATGTAACAGAACAGGCTCAAATAAATGAGACCGATATGAATCATCTTCACTGTTACTTACACTCGTGGATATCATGCTCCATACGGTTGAAGCAGCACGAGTAATTGTTTTACAAATATCCTTTTCTTCTCCTTCACCTTCTAAATCAAAATACATTGCTTCAAATATTTCGGTAGCAATTCCTTGAGATGCCTTATTACTAAGTAATTTATAAGTCAAGTCCGTCGTTTCAAATATATTCTCCAAAATCACCAAAATAGATAATACACCATTAAGTAAACCTCGATCAACATCACTTGGTTTTTGTTTCAAGAATTCTTGAAGTTTCTTTTGAAGACTTGAACAGACACTGTTAAACGTTTGTTCAGATAATAATGGATGTGCTATTTGAAAAATTGGTTTATTGCTTTATTAGTCCTTTTTTTTTCATTTTTCATCTTCTATTAAACAAGTATATATATATATATAAACACAAAATTGAAATAAAGCTTACATAAATGTAACTTAAGACCGATGGCACCCAAATGTTGTAATATATGTTCTTGTGCTTTTGTATTGGTAGAACTTAATTGAGTAATGATATATTTTTCAAACATAGTATCAAGTTCAATGCTTTGATAATTGTTGCTGTTTTTAAGCTGCTAAAAGTTAGATCCAACTCATAATAACAAATATGCTCCCTTTTCTCACAATTTTTAATTTCTCTCATCACTAAATTTCCTTACTTGTTCTAGAAAGGCAACTAATGCCTTAGTTTGGAGATCATCATTATTCTCTATGTTTGATATCTTTTGAATTGAAATATTCCATAAATGTGTTGCTTCGTCATTATCAGAAATACGAGATACTAAGCCAACATATACAGATGAAAGTGAGTCAAGAGTGCTTTGAGAATCTTCAGTTAATAAAGATAATATAATTTTGGCCTGTTCGACAATTTCCTATATCAAAAAAAAAAAAAAAAAAAAAAAAAAAAAACATTACAACTTTTAGATTATACCCTTTCCAAACATATAAATATATCTACTCATTACTAAACATACCTTCAAACTTGGTTTATCCAAACAATCCCAATAATTTGCTATTATCTGATTGCTTAACAAAAGTAAAGTCGATGATTTATCTAAAAAAAAAAAAAAATATATTAAATATCAACAGATAACAACCGGCCTACAGCCTTTTATATGTAAAAATGGGTATTCACATTCTATTAGTACCTTTATAAACCAAACTTGATCCAAAAGAGGCTATTATTACCCGTTTTGCCAATTCAACCATCTTTGAATAAAATGTAGTTAATTTTTTATCCGAATCGAGGTTGCTATGTACTTCAGTGGCAAAGCTTCCCACATTATCACAAAAGCAAGTGAAATCAGAAACATAACCTCTTGGAAGTGAGCTATCATTGATTGTTTGGACCACAAACGTTTCGAGTTCATTCCAGAACGGGGTCATATAATCTTTAACACTTTGGGCAGTCGCCAATACAGATAGATGTTTGGCTAAAATATACATCAATTTTTCGCCTGATTTATCCACTGAAAACTCTTTTGACATTGAAAGAGCGGTTTTCATAAGATCCGTGAATGTTTCATTGATAAGATAAGATACACGATCTCCACCAGCATTACTAATTATTTAAAGTAAACGATAACAACAACACAATGAAAACAAATTAATCATCTTGTTTACATGTGTATATTTTTAATAGTAGATAAATCAGTTACCTTTCTGATATTGAAGCGTAAACGATACACTCTGTATAAGCATCAATAAAAATATCACTATTGGATTGATCAATGAAGTCACATGTAATGCCTTTCCAAAAATTGGTAAAAAGATCTTTATAAAAGTTGGGTTCATTTCGGATCTATTTTATATATTTGATTTGTCAATAAAATAGCAACCAGTTTTTTTTTCCTTTTCTCCCTTTGATAAAACTGTTACTTTACCTCGGATGGTAAGTTGGCAATAATGACAAGTATACTTGGATATCCAATACTGACTGCACCATTCAATCCACCACGAAGGAAATTGCAGAATTTTGGCATGATGGGCTTCTTTTTGCCAGCCATAAACCATGATTCAGGAAATTCTAGTTATATATATAGATTTATAAGATAACCATGATGTTGCAATATAGAGTTTCAATATGGTTCATGCATCAAGTATATAAATTACCTTTTGTCATTAGAAGAACTGCATCCCACAAATCTGAAAAGGCAATAGGTTCTTTTTCACTTAAGAAGCTATTAAAGAATGTACTGGATATAGTATTCAACCGAGTCGATAATACTCCTATATAAAGAAACATTGTGTTGTATTCCCGTGTCATGTGTTAATGAACCTAATTTCCTCACATTTATAATATATATATACCGTCCAGCTTACCTTTCCATTTCATCAATAAAGTTCTGATAAGTCGATAAACAGATTTTCTAATAATACCGCTATTATGTCCAGCATATTTCCATACAACTGGATTATCAAATAGTACGTTATAATCCTCTATATATTTTTCACGTTCTTCTTCCGATAATTTCTCTAAATTATATATAAAAGTCAGTTTCATTCCCAAAATCAAAACTTTCTCTCTAGATTTATTGTTGCTGCTTAAAATATATAAATTTACCAATGATATGACAAATACAATTGAAGCAGCCAGATATAACACGAGCAAATTTGGCTGCCATGTCTTCCTTAGTTACATGTCTTGGATCACCTAATATTAAATGATAACAAGATATTAACGTTTTATGTTCAAGGGTTTCTACCATCTAATCCCATTCAAATTTTATAAAAACTTACTAAGAGTGTCTGGTGTTTTAGACAAGATCATTTCTGTTACATATTCTAGGATATCCTTTTGACAAAATTCCAAAACACCCACTCGTTTATCCTCTGAGAACACAGTCTACAAACATTTAAATATAGAATCAGATAAAAAAAATGGTTAGTCAATTAGAACTCTATATTTGACACAAAAAATAAATAAATGATGTTATTAAAATTTATCCTTACATTAAACGAGTTTCTAGCAGCTCGAGCAACATCTGGACTTTGATCAAACATAGTGATCAACCATGGACCAATAAACTCTTTAAGATGTGGCGCCAGTTTCTTTTTAGCATTCGCTGATACAAGTAAATGAACATTGTTGGTAACTAAACGTACACGTCGATCCACTTCAATTGTAAGCTTGACATACATCTTCGACTATATTTGATATATATCCAGAAAAACCGATATTATTATTTAATCCCTTTTTCTAATCCTTAATATATATTATTCGCTGTGATATTAACACGTTACCCAAGCAGGAATAACTGCGGGAATAACATTTGTATTCGCCTTCAAATAAGTTTCCAGTTCTTCAAGCGCTTTCAGCTTGGTAATAGCATCGCGTTTCGAAATTTTCTTCAAGATCATGACAAGTTCAGCGTCCAAGTTATTCATTGAAACCATATCAGCGTCCGAGGATCCTGTTGCAACAGGTGATCCAATTGTTGTTGTTCCAGAAAATTGAGCGAAACCACCTAGATTTTGAAAACTCAATGCATTTGCTCCACCACTAGCTACTTCTGCTGCGCGACTTTTTTTTTTTACCAAACAGAGGAAAAAGAATACAAGAGAAGAAAAAAAAAAGTGAAACCGATTTAGCATAAATAAATAATAAATCTCAAATTAAAAAAAATATTCGACGTGTTTCTTTATTACCTGCTACTAGCAGGCTTCATAGAGCCTTTTGCTCTAGGTTGCTTTGGAGGTTTTCCCATTGCTGCACTACTGTCAGAAGCAAATCAAGCTTAAAGAAAGAAGAGAGAGAAGAAAAAGAAACAAGCTGGAACGAACACACAAACTTTAAAAGGCTTAATCCCATTTCCAGTCCGACAGAACATATTTGGAAATATTCAAAAGTATTTTGATTGTAATTATATATTTTTACTTTTATTATTATTATTATTATATTATTATTATTTTAAAAATAAGAAAATAAGTTTTGTTATTATATATAGTACATTTATTATTTATATGATTCTTTTTTTAATAAATACCTATTAGAAATAAATGTGAGATATATATGCATGTTTAGTAATGTATATAAATATACAAAGGTTTAAGAAATAAGTTACTTACCAGGAATGATTCTGGATTTGACAATACTACAGTATTTGTCCCAATCTTTGCCATATTTAATACGGCACTGATGGTCATCACGACGTTCACGATGAATCAATAGAATACCAAAATAGATAGCATAAAAATAAGGCACAACGGATCCAAATCCACAAGGCAAACACCATGACAATGCCATCAACCAATCACCAAGATAGTTGATATGACGCGACATACCCCACCAACTAGATATAATAAGCTTAGTACCACGCTCAGTCTTTAAATATTTTAAGTCTATTATAATTGAAAAAACAAAATGAAGTTAGATCAACCATTATTATGAAAATAAAACATTTACTACTGCCACTTACGTTTGACACTTTCAGAATCAGGGTTGTTACGGAATGCATTCTTTTGAGAATTGGCGCTTCTGAAAATAAAGTAACCCAAAAAGTTAAGACCTAGAACAAGACCAAGTTCAACATAACTCATATCACGAGGGAAATCGACAAGATAACGTGCTTGAAGGGTATAAAGCATTGGTACCCAAGTATATAATCCAAATCCAAGCATGAAACCAAGACCGTCTAAATTTAGGATAAAAATTGTGTTATATAAGTAAAAATAATAATTTATATACAGTAAATCAATATTATTTACCAGTTGTGATATCCATGGTAGTAAGACAAGCTTCTTCATTCCAAAGAGCATCCACAACATAAAATGTATGGAAAAACAAAACCAAGGCCATCGAATTGGTAACACGTTCAAGATCAGAATATTGTTTAACAGCAAAGCATACATTAAGAACAATCCAACCAATTAATCCAGGTCGAAGTTCAGTGAAGAACTTGATATCAAAATCGCCAATACGCGGATTCAATTCTCTACCAATCATATACTATATTTTTGTTGTTGTTACTATATGTCAATGCATTTGTGTAACAGCAGAACGAAGAGAATTATAAGACTTACATCATAAATAGGATTGCCACTATTACCTCCAAGTGCCAAAAGAGCATCAGATCTAAAACTTCTGAGATACAAGTACAAAGAAATTATATAACTGAACAAAATGGATGAAGCAACAAGACCAACCCAATGATTATAAACGAAAAGCAATGGTTCATAACTTCCATATTGATATAAAAGGAAACCACCAAATGCAAAAACATTGTGGAAAGTACGGAATCCTATATATATAATTATTATTATTTTTTGTCGTTAGTTTTTATTTTCTTTTATTTTTCATCCAATTGATAACATTTGATCCAACTCTTTTTTTTTCTCTTACCATTCATACGATACTTGAGAACTTTGCCGTTACGAAGTTTGGTACCAGGAACAACATCTCCATTCAAGACAAAAGAGTAAATAACCAAAATAAGAATAAATGCAAGATATACAAGCATGGCAAGTGGATCAATGAGTGATTTGGCAACTTCAATAGTGAATAATTCTGAAAAATAAGTTTTATAGTCTTCAAACATGGATTGAGAAGGGTAACCTGTGGCATTACAACAAACAGAAAAAAAAAGAACAAGTAAAGGTAATACTGTCACAAATAAAAAGGCACCCACAGGACCGAGAAATTCATACTCGGTTGTCTTTGGGTTCAATTCATCATTGGAAGCCATGATGCGAACTGAAGTTAAAGAAGTTGATGAAGGTGATTGTTTTCACACGAACAGATAAAAAAAAAAGGTCTTTTAAAAAGTCTATTTAATAATGGTAAGCGGAGTTGTTTATACAAAAGTTTCGGCAAAGGGTGCCGAATTGAGCAATTAAAATTAATTAAGAACGTCCGGTGGTATCGTATGCCTTTCGTTTTCGTGCTATAGAATGAAAGAAATGAAGAAGTTAATTCGTGTTGAATATATAAGATTATAAAAACATAAAAATTGAAAATTACTTACGGTCACGAAGTACACTATATGCAGCTGAAATCTTTTGAAACTGTACTGTAGCTTTCTTCTTTTCTTCTGGATCAGAATATCTATCAGGATGTTTTTTCATTGCAAGTCTATATATTTATATATAGTTATATTTAGTTTATCAAATATAGATATCTATGGCAACCAAAAATATAAAATGATTTTCCCTAGTTACCCTCTAAATGCTGATTGAATATCGGCTTTCGTCGCGTTTGGACTAACGCCAAGAGCGCGATAGTAGCCCTGTGGGTCGCTATCCATATCCGTTGTCCTTGATGATGATCCCCACGACTGCGACTGTTGTTGATATTGGTTCTCGGATTTCCATGTTCTATAACGCTGCTGATCCTCATATGCATCATATGCTCCAACCCAATCTGAATCCCAAAAATGTTGATCCTTATCTGCAGAATGGATCTCTTGTTGTCGTTTCCAGTCTCTGAATTTTAAAGAAATTAATGGGAAATACATGGCAAGCATAGATGTCATAACTGTAGGTAACACAATACCAATCTGAGTTTTGGATCAACAAAGAATATTATTATCAGTAAAATAATTTCATATAAAAAAACCGTGTAAATTACTATATAATGAACTTACCCAAAATGATCCACTCATACCACCCCAACCAACGCCACCTGTCATTGTCATTACCATCGCCATACTACCAGCTGAAACAATAGCTACTCGAGACCAATTGTATGTACGGATACCACCAACATGTAAATCGAATCCATTCACGAATGTTCTTAAATTACGTCCAAGGTAGTTTATAGTATAAACATAGGCTGGGTAATACACAGGGGCACATTTTATATCTTCCAATTCAATTTCGATTTTTACAAAACGGGTTTGGTCAGCTGCATATACTTTGCGTAAATAAGTGTCGGCATAATCTTCTTCAGTTGACATGATATATGATTTGGCAAAGCGAACAGCAGTTGCTGGATATAAATTATACGGATCGACAGTTCGGTTGACATTTCTGTATTCAGCGTCCATATCGGAATAAGGAGGTCGATCGAAAAGTTCAGGTGTAAAAGCTGTAGCTTGTTCTAAACATTGTCCGCTACGAATTGAATTGACAAGTCCTCGTCTATATTTATGTGATGCATATATATGCATTCCAACATGGTCTGTTGGAGAGTACTCATGTGTCCAGCGATATTGTTCTGGGACCCAAGTCTAAATAAAAACAATAATAAATCAACATTACCATACTTTCTTCTTGTCTAGTAATTATATAGCTTACCCACTGTGTATCATATCGCACTTCATTCCGTTTTGTCGTGGGATTATAAACATTTCTCATGATACTATGACCCTTTTATTGATGAAAAAAAAATAACTTTAGATTGTTTACTTTTTGGTGAAGAGATTGATAAATAAATAAAATTTATTATACATACAACTTGAGCTTGAACTAGTCTAGCGTGAACTCTACAAGAAACAATCCAAAACGGTAAAAATATTTCTTGTGGGGGTCCTGCATGAGTAACACGAGCGGAAAAAAATCCGTTACCGTGGTAGTCTTCGAATATCTATTGAACAAAAAATAAAATAAAAGTCAACATTATATAAATCATTTGGCAATTCAGATTGCCAAAAAAAAAAAAAAGGAAAAAAAAAGGAAAACAAAATAGCGAGATGGCATAAAGAAAAAAACTCACATTGTCGGCAGCTTTTACATGTTGAGTAAATGGAATGGCACGAACTTTTTCACGAGAAGGGCCTTTTGATTTTGTTGATAAGAAACGATATGTGATACGTTCATGAAGTTGTTTTGAAGGATAGTACCAACAGCAAGACTTTGATGATGATAATCGTATCAGACCACCAAAATACATATCAAAAGGCAAACCGGGAATTACACAATTTTTTTTTCTCTCCGAATAAGGGAAAATGAGTGGGAGCGGCAAAATTTAAGGATCGTTTAGATCTCTGCATAAATCTGAAGTCATTCGCCGCGTAAAAGTGGTGCCTCATGATCCGGGAGTTCTTTGACCCCACTTCAAATTATACTTCTTTTTGAACTCGGAACGAAGCTTGCTTATGTGGCGGACTCAGTTTCCTTTTTTTCCCCTGGGATAGGAACATCAGTTTAGCATTATTTTTCACGTTTTTGTTTAGTTCAGTCCTGAAATAAGTCTTTTAGCTGTATTTCTTTTTTTTTTTTTTTTTTTTGCTCCGTTGAATGATCTAGGGCCACAATAGTTTTCTTTACTTTTCTTCATATATTAAATTTTCGGATCCACAACCCAAAATTAAATTTATTTTATGCCAACACTTGTTGAGAGAATATATCAATACTCAATATCAACTCCTCATATAAACACATTTATCCTCTTCAAATAAAAAAACTTGTCATTTACATGTAAATGTTTTAAAAAAGTATATTTTTATTCTTATTAATATTGGGAAAGAATGAAAAAGTATGTTTACTTTGTCTACATGACGGCTGATACATATTACCGAGAGAGCATGAATATTTTATTCGGATCGGCTGCTTGAGGGTTTCACTGATCCTCTTCGTGGAACAGGTATGTGCTGCAAATTTAACCGAAGTGCTATTCCGATGAAAACTCAAATTCAACTCAGCATTTCTTTTTCTTTATCAATTATCAAGAATCAGACATTAACGCGTATACTAGTTGGAGATCAGAATCCGAGAAAATGTTTACTATCTTTTGATAATGATATTATAGTAATGTAAATAAAATAAAATAATAAATAAACAGATATACCGTAAATGGCACAACGTTTTCCCTATAGCATCCACATTTCTAACCATTCGAGGCACGTGTTTGATCCAGATTTTTTGAGATGTTTAGTGATACAGCCTATATTTACATGGCCATATCTATAATTCGTAAAAGTTTAAGAAGGTATTAAATTTATCCAGTTCTTCAAAAATAAAATTATTTTATGCACTTTTTCAAGGGTAAAAAGGGAGAAAGAAAAATCCAACTCAGTCCATGCAAATCTTAAAACCTAAATGTTTTGCATTGAAAGAATAAGAATAATAAAATCAATTTATTGAATGAATAAGACTATATTTTCTGAAAAAGAAAAAAGAAGCTTTGAGTAACTATAGTAAGATATAGATATCAACAAATGACAATTTTCAACATACCTATAGTTATGCTTTGTTCGGGTAATTCGCTCTATGTGTTTTCTATGTGTGTGGATAATAATTCAAGCATCAACAGCCACTTTAGTCTTCCGATTCGCCTAATAAGGTAATCACGACAATCAGCGACATCAAGCTTCATTACATGGGTAATAATTTTACTTCCAGCAAGCCAAAATGTTCTTATAAGCTGGATGAATTTTTTATTTAGCGAATTGTCAAAATGTTATATAAATACGAGCGAGTAACCCCCGCTTTAGGTTTTTTCTTCGTTTTTCTTCTTCATGGATACTGAAGCAATTGAACGACAGCCTCAGCCGTGGAGGAATCAAGACCCCCACGCTGATAACAATAACGATAGCGACGATAATACTGATGCTAATGGCATACCTCTCTCCCGTCAAAAGAGCAGCGCCGGTGGTTTCGGTGAACGAAACGGTAATGCCGTTGATTATGACGAAGCCATGAATCAATACGAAGAGATGCGTCGCGAACTTACCAAACAATCGACTATTAACGCTCAAAGTGGTGATGCTGAAAAGGGTGCCGTTGAACGTTTTGATTTAACTGATTATCTTGGTGGTATTGATAGAAAACGAAATGAAGAATCTTTTCAACCTAAACATCTTGGTCTTGTCTGTAAAAATTTAACAGTGAAGGTAAAAAAAAAATTACACGCTCAAAATATTTTTCCTTAGTATGACACTAAAAAAAGTAAACGAAGAAAAACAATTAACTGATATTATTCTTTCAAAATTTTTTTTATTAGGGTCTTGGTGCTGATGCCGAATGGATTCCTACTCTCGCCACTGTTGCTGAAAAAATGTTTAAATTTTGGCAATGGGGTGCTAAATTGGGTCATGACCGTACTATTTTAACCGACATCAGCATGTATTGTAAACCTGGGCAAATGGTTCTCGTTCTAGGTCGTCCTGGTGCTGGATGTACTTCACTTTTACGTGTTCTCTCTGACATGCGCCATGGTTTTACTGCCGTTGAAGGTGATGTTAAATATGGTGGCATTGAAGCTGTTGAATTTGGCAAGATCTACAAGGGTGAAGTGTGTTACAACCAAGAAGAAGATATTAATTATCCTACTTTGACTGCCAAACAAACTTTAACATTTGCTCTTCGTTTGAAGACTCCCGGTAAGCGTCTCCAAGGTGAAAGCTCCAACAATTTCATTGGTAACATGATTTACATGCTTGGTAACATGCTTGGTCTTACAAAACAAATGGATACCATGGTCGGTAACGAATTCGTCCGCGGTCTTTCCGGTGGTGAACGTAAGCGTCTTACAATTGCTGAACAAATGACAACTGGCTCCTGTATCAACTGCTGGGATTGTTCCACTCGTGGTCTCGATGCTGCTTCTGCCCTTGATTATATCCGCTCGTTACGTATTATGACTGATATTCTCAAAAAGACTACTGTTGCAACTCTTTATCAAGCTTCCGATAATATTTTCCAACTTTTCGATAACACTATTGTCTTGTACGAAGGTCATTGCATTTACTTTGGTCCTGTTTCTCAAGCTAAACCTTACTTTGAAAATCTTGGTTTCTTCTGTCCTTCCCGTAAATCGATTCCTGATTTCTTGACTGGTATTTCGAACATGCAAGAACGTGAATACCGTCCTGGCTTCGAAAACAAGGTCCCTGTCACTCCTATAGAATTTGAAGAAGCTTACAAGCAATCCGATGTTTACAAGCAAATGATGGCTGGTATGGCCGAATATGAAAATGAAGTTTCTCAAACTCGACCTGATGTTGCTTTCCGACAAGCTATTGAAGAAGCTCATGCTAAACGCGCCGCTAAACATTCTCCTTTCACTGCTAGTGCTTTTCAACAAATTAAAGCTCTTACTATTCGTCAATTCCAACTTATTTATGGTATGTGCTTTTATATATATATATATATGTGTGGTCATCATTAAAAAACGTTTATGCTCATACTTTGTAATTTTTTTTCTAATTTTATGTGAATAGGTGATAAGGGTGCGCTTGTTTCTCGTTTCGGTGGTGTCATCGTTAAGGGTATTATTATGGCCTCCGTCTTTTTCAAAATGCCTCATGCTGCCTCTGGCCTTTTCTCTCGTGGTGGTTTCCTTTTCTTCAGTTTGACTTTTAACACGCTGATCTCGCAAGCTGAACTCGCTACTTTTATGCAAGGCCGTGGTGTCCTCGAAAAGCACAAAAACTTCTCCTTGTACCGTCCTGCCTTCTTTTATATTGCACAAGTTGCTGCTGATATTCCTCTTTCGTGTCTTCAAGTTATTGTCTTCCAATTTTGTGTATATTTTATTGCTGGCTTGAATTTAACTGCTGGTCAAGTATGTATTTTAACTTTTGCTACTTTATTTTCATTCATTTTTACTAATTTATACTTATTACTTTATTTTATTAGTACTTCACGTACATGATAAACTTGATTTTCATCAACTTGTGTATGAACGGTTTCTTCCGTATGTTCGGTTCTGTCTCACCCAACTTCTTCGTTGCTTCCCAATTATCTAGTTGTGGAATGATTGCCTATTTGATCTATTCCGGTTACTTGATCGGTTATAACCATATGCATCCCTGGCTTATGTGGATCTATTGGATCAATCCCCTTGCTTACTCTTATAAGGCTATCATTTCCAATGAAGTCCACGGTAACTACTTTACTTGTGAGGGACCAGCAAACTCTATTCCTGTTGGTCCTTCCTACACTGATCAAGCATACAAAGCATGTAGCGTTGTTGGTGCCGGTCCTGGTGCTACAGCAGTTTATGGTGATGAATATCTTAAAGCCAAATTCGGTTATAACACTTGGGAACGTTGGATTGATTTTGTTGCCGTTGTTTTGTTTTTCTTCTTGTTTACTATTACTACTGCTCTTTCTATGGAATACTTGAGCGCTGGTAGCGGTGGTGGTTCTCAAGTCAAGGTTTACAAGCGTAATCGTGCTCCTACTGAAGATGCTGCTGCACTTGCTGAAAAGCGTGCCAACCGTCCCCAAGGCAAGTTAGAAGCTGTTACTGATGGTACTACTTTCTCCTGGCAACACATTGACTATACAGTCCCTGTCAAGGGTGGTCACCGTCAATTGCTTAATGATGTTGGCGGTATTGTCAAACCTGGTCACTTGACTGCTCTTATGGGTTCTTCCGGTGCTGGTAAAACTACTCTTCTTGATGTCCTTTCTCAACGTAAAACCATTGGTAAAATCGAAGGTCGCATGTACATGAACAGCGAAAAACTTTTCAGTGATTTCGAACGTATTACTGGTTATTGTGAACAGATGGATATTCACAACCCTAATGCCACTGTCCGTGAAGCCTTGAAGTTTTCTGCGTATATGCGTCAACCTGCTGACGTCCCCAAAGCAGAAAAGGATGCATACGTCGAACAAATTATTGAACTTTTGGAAATGGAAAATATCGCTGACGCTCTTATCGGTACTGCAAACAGCAACAAGGGTATCTCTGTAGAAGAACGCAAGCGTCTTACCATTGGTGTTGAATTGGTTTCCAAGCCTAAGTTGCTTTTCTTGGACGAACCTACTTCTGGTCTTGATGCCCAATCTTCGTTTAACATTATTCGTTTCATCCGTAAACTGGCCGATGCTGGTTGGCCTGTCTTGTGTACCATTCATCAACCTTCTGCTACCCTTTTCAGTTATTTTGATCACATTTTGCTTTTGGTTCGTGGTGGTCGCACCGCTTACCATGGTCCTATTGGTGAAGACAGCAAAGATATGATTGAATATTTCGAATCCAATGGTGCTTCCAAGTGTTCCCCAAGTGCTAACCCTGCTGAATATATTTTGGAAGTCGTTGGTGCCGGTACTGCTGGTGTTGCTCAAGCTGATTGGGGCGAAATCTGGGCTAATTCTCAAAATGCCAACGATCTTCAAGCCGAATTAGAAGCTATTCATGCCGAAGTAGATCAAAACTTGAAGCGCAATCCTCCAAATTACTCTTTGAACTTTATTCAACAATGTATTATTGTTTTCAAGCGTATGAATGCTTCTTACTGGCGCTCTCCTTCATACAACGTCGGTCGTATTGCCAAGGTTGCTTTCATTGCTTTGATGTCAGGTTTCTCTTACTGGAATCTTGGCGATGCTGGTTATGATATGGAGAACCGTCTTTTCTGTATTTTCTGTACTCTTATTATGGCTAACTCTCTTATTGTCTTGGTGCAACCCCGTTTCATGGAAGAACGTCAATGGTTCCGTCGTGAACATGCGTCTAAATATTATGGTTGGATGCCATTTGCCTTAGCCTGTGTCCTTGTCGAAATTCCTTACATTTGGTAAGTTTATTTTTTTTATCATTATATAGTTAGATTTCATTAATTTAATCTTTTTTTTTTCAATTTCCTAACAAACTTTTAATATATATATATATATATATATATAGGTGCTTTGATGCTTTGTTCTTGTTCTGTTTCTACTGGACTGCCGGTCTTCAAAACACCTCTGATCGCATTGGTTATTTCTTCTTATTATTCGGTACTTTCTTGGGTTTCTCGATTTCTTTCGGTCTTTTGATTGCTGCCTTTTCTACTACACCTACCATGGCCGCCGTTATCAATCCTTTCTTCTCTTCGATTCTTATCTTGTTCGCTGGTATTATGCAAGCACCTGTCGATATGCCTTACTTCTGGAGATCCTGGATGTACTGGCTAGATCCATATCATTACCTAATTGAAGGTTTTGTTGTCAACGAATTAGACGGTTTCAAGGTCAATTGTAAGGATGAAGATATTCTTGCCTACCATCCTCCACCAGGCCAAACATGTGAACAATACACCAAGGAATTCTTTGATCTTGGTGGACCTGGTTACCTTCGTGAAGAATCATTGAACAGCACTGAACTTTGTCAATACTGTCCATTCGACTATGGTCAAGATTTCTATACTAGACTTGGTTGGAGTTTCGATAACCGTTACCGTGATTGGGGTGTCTTGCTTGCATTCTGGATCTTCAACACTATTGCATTCATGTTCTTTGTCTGGCTCTTCCGTAAGCCCAAACGTTAAATTATATTCGTCGTTTTATTTTGTCTATTTATATATTTCATTTTTCATAATTTCATCCTCCTTGTATCCTTTTTTCCAAACAAACACATCCTCTTTTTTTTTATATACTTTATCACACATTTCAAAGATCTTTCCGTTAGATATGTACACTTTAGTTAGTTCTCTTTTTTTTCTTTTCAATTTAATTTAGATATCATCATCGCATGTAAAATATTAGCACACGCAAACATAATAAAAAAGCACACATAACGTTGCAAAATAATAATAGATCTCTCTTTTTTTATATGCATATTTAAATCGCGACTTTGACTATCAGAAAAGATAAGATATGTTCTGTACCATCATATTAGTCTTTTGTAGTTATTATAGTGATTCCCTGGCTAAGATGTAGGCAATTTTTTTTTCATTCAATTTACAACCCACAAAAAAAAAGTTTTAATTTTTATACAAATTTTCAAATTTTACAAAGTAAATGGCACTACATGATGACCATTACTTTCATAGTATAGATTCAACATAGGTGGGGTTGTGCAATATACTAAAAGAGCTTTTACATACATAGCTTTCTTCTGTTTTTTTTTTTTTTTAGAAAGCTGCATAAAAAAATATGTTCCAGGAAGTTTGACGGTGTTTGTGTGTGTAATTGGGGGGAAAAGAAAAAAAAAGAGCTATGAGAAAGAAGTTATACAAGAAAAGAGGAGAAGATGGATAAAAAGGAAATATTTTCATTTTACAAGAGGGTTAAAAAAGATTGTTGTTGATGATGGTTTGAAAATGTTATGTAATAATAAAGTGAATATAGAAAGTCCAGAATACATAGGATAAAAAAATTTACAATTCAACGTTGATCTTAACCGCCTTGATTTGAAGATAATTGTCGAGTGCATATTCGCCATTTTCTCTTCCAATACCGCTTTGCTTGAAACCACCAAATGGTGTGTTGTAATCAAGCTCATTATAACAGTTGACCCCTACAGATATAAGAGCAAATGGTCGTTAAATATCGTAATAATTGATTCTTTGATTGACATATAAGAAAACCAAAAAATAAACAGTAGTAATAAAATTAGTATAAAAACTTACAAACGGTGCCTGCTTCCAATTTGTTGGCGACAGTAACGGCGCGAGTAATATTCTGGGTAAATACAGCAGCAGCAAGACCATATGTAGTATCATGAGCTTTTTCAATGACATCAGCTTCATCCTTGAACTTGGAAACAGCCACTACAGGACCAAAGATCTCTTCTTGCATGATCTTCATGCTACCCTTGACATCTAAATTTCCATAATAAATTATTATTTATATTTGCACTTTCCGATATACCGCAATCAAAACAATAAATTCATATTTTTTCTACATACCAGTAAATACAGTAGGTTCAATAAAGTAACCACTGTTACCAAGTCTATTTCCGCCCATGAAGCATGTAGCACCTTCATCTTTACCAGCTTGGATGTAACCCATGATACGATCAAATTGAACTTGTGATATTTGGGGACCTTGGAAAGTTTCTTGTTCAAACGGATCACCAACTTTGGTCTTGCTTGTATATTCCTTGAATCGTTCCAAGAACTTATCATAGATACCTTCTTGAACAAAGATTCTAGTGCCTAATTTTATAAACATATTCAAATATATATATCATTAGCAAATATTTCTTAAAGTTAATACCTTAGTGTGTGAACATCTCCTTATTTCTTTAAAATAATAATAATTACCAGCACAGCAACATTGACCATGGTTAAAGAAGACACCCTTATGGGCCCATGCAACGGCTTGATCAATATCTGCGTCATCAAAGATAATGTTGGGTGATTTGCCACCAAGTTCAAGGGTGACCTTCTTCAAGTTTGTTTCAGCAGCAGCCTTCATGACCAAACGTCCAACGGCAGTAGAACCAGTAAAGGCAACCTTTCCAACCTTAGGATGACGTGCAAGCTTCTCACCTGCAATATGACCATAACCAGTAATAATGTTGACGACACCAGGTGCTAATAATGACATAAAAAAATAATGTTAACAATATTAATATACTAGTATTATACAAATACATAACTGTAGTATTATTATGATTTATCTTTTCCAAGAGAAAAAGAGTATATATACTTACGAAAACCAGCCTCTTTAACAAGTTCAGCCAACTTTAAAGCGGATAAAGGTGTAAGTTCAGAAGTCTTGAGAACAACAACGTTACCAGTACAGAGAGCAGGACCCAACTTCCAACCAGCCATCATGAGAGGGAAATTCCATGGAATAATGGCACCACAAACACCAATGGGTTCATGGCGAGTATAAGACAACTTGCCTTCGGTTTCAATAACCTTACCATGTAACTTATCAGCAAACCCAGCGAAATAACGAAGTGTCTTTGAGACTTCGGGGATATCATAACCTTTTGAGAACGCAATACCTTTGCCATTATCAAGAGTTTCGATTTTGGCAATTTCATCCACGTTTGCGTCAATCAAATCGGCGAGCTTGTGCATCAACCGTGCACGTTCACGTGCAGAGGTCTTACTCCAAACTTCTCTGTATGCCTTATCGGCAGCATCCACAGCAGCATTTACTTGAGCTTCTTCAGCTATATATTTAATAAAAATTTGATTATCATTACATTAGTTACAGAACATCATAAAGCTAGATCATGTACGAACTTTTATCGAAGTAGACAAAAAAAACTTACCAGCTTGAACTGCACAGATCTTTTCACCGTTTGTTGGATTAATAACATCAATAGTTCCTGCACCTTCGACAAATTCGTTATTGATGAAGAGACCAGTGTTGACTAAAGTAATGTATCATATAGCATGATGGGAAAAGGAGAGGAATTGCATAAATTTAGTCTTCAGTTTCTCCCACGTTTCTTCCTAAACATTATGAATATTTTTCCTTTAAAAAAATGTAACTTACAAGACAGTTTGTCCCCCTTGGAAGTAGTGAATTCTGTTGCAAAATTGACGGTCATTTTTTGTATATAACGTACTTGTTTTAAAAGAAAAGAAAAAAGTTGTGTTGTGGCGATAAAAAAAAAAAAAGAGAGAAGGAAGTGTTGATAGGAAATTAGCGGGTTTTTATAGAGAGAAATTAGGTCTCCCACGACCTTGAAAAACCAAGAACTTTATTTACTTCCCACTTCTCTGGGCTGTGTTCTTTTGTTTTGAATGCAATGTAACAACAACATGCTTTAAGCCGTGTGATTTCTAAATCCTTCTTTTATCCTCTTTGTGTAAATATCCCTGTATGTGCTTTTTTTAAACATGAGGCTCGTGGGGGCTATAGTTTCTTTTTATCAAGGTGAGAATTTTTTTTTCGCATTCCTTTTGTATCTGATGAGTTGTGTTACTTTTTATTAGCCCGAATTGTCCGGACAAAGAAAAAAGAGACTTTGTGCATATAAATCATGCAGTTGTTACAGGAAGTATATATAATTTACAGTATTCATTTGCATATATAGCAAAGCGCTCATCTCTTATTTTTATGATTAAAGTTGTTCATTTTTCCCTCCCCTCCCATTATCTCCAATATAAACGATAGTATACTTACATTAACGATAAAATTAATTTAAAAAACAATTAATAACTTGATTGTTTCAGGTTTGCTCAGCTAGACTTTTTTTTTGATATTCCAAACAAAAAAAAAAAAGATTCTAAATGCTTAATTAAAATGAGTTACTGTATACTATAGATACATATACATATAAGTGCATCATGAAGTTAGATTAATCGTTGTGAATGTGCTTTTCGAACATTGCTAATTGGATCGATTCTTTAAAAATTGAGATTTTGTGATGCCGATGAGAAGGGGGAAGGGAAAGTCTTGTGCCATTGTTTGTAAACAAAACGAAAAGTAGCTTGCAGAAATAAGTGATAGACACAAACATTTTCTATATAATTTTTGCTTATCTCAAAAAAGGTTTATTCACCATACAAATAGTAGGTACGTATTGAAATATTTTTAGGTTTTTAAAGTAAACTGCAACAGTAATTATCACCATAAAGAGGATTCAGAAAATGTATTTTTTTTCTTACTGTCTACAATTCGAGTACTCCTTGATTTTAAAATATATAATTAGGTTGCTTGTGCCATGTAATATTTATTTAGCGCTATTGTTTGATTCCTTGTGTATTGTGAGAAAGTGTGTACCTCCTTGTAGCATATTGTCCCATTTTTGGATGATCAACTTATGGGGGGTGGGAATAAAAAGATCTCTTTTTTTGTGTGACTTAATACTTCAAGGATCGTTATGCAGCAAGTATCCAAAGTAACACAAGGGTTTAATTCAAGAACCTTGGGACATAATCGAACTACCTGATTTACTACATAAATCATATTGCAGTAAATTAGTATTACATTTATTCTATGCTACTTCCAACAAACATAATGATGATTTACAAACTACAATCTCGATGTCATCTGTTATTATTATTATTTAGTGGTGTATATTATACATACGTATTTGCCAGATAAATTTATGGATATATTAGATTACGTATAAAATATTGTATGTAATGTATAATGCCTGTACATAATCTTATAAAGTGTACTTTTAGATAATATATAATTCAAAGAAATTTAACAAAAGAGTATTAGAACGAAAAACGTAATCGATATGAGATAAAAAAAGGTCAAAATCCTGCACTCTACATCTTTTTTCATCTGCATAATATCAACGTTTCTTGATTTTTACTGATGTCATCGTGTGTAACAAATAAAGGACAATAAGTAAACATTAAATAATCTTTTTTCCCCAGCTTTGTCAATATGAAACACTGATTACTATCAAGGAGGGAAGTCCCTCTTTGATTTTGATACAGTTTAATGCTAACATGGAAATGCCTACCACTTCAAATTTGTGCACACGCTAATTGATGGAGAGTAAAAATATAAGTATATATAAAAAAAATTACTTGTTCCTCTTTTTTTTTGTTTATAAGATCCAAACAAAAATTGATCATCATGATTTCTGCTTCTTTTTAAGAAAATAATAAATAAAATAAAACAACCCTGAGAATTTTACGTATGATGGGTCATCAGGTTCTTTTATTTTTTTTCTACCCATCAAACAATGCAGAAAATACTGAAAAAAAGGAGGCTAAGAAGAATCGTGGGTACAACTATGACAATAGATAAAATAAAGAATCACTGATATAAAACAAAAAGCATCAGGTGTTTATATATGTCTTGAATAGTCACATTATTAGAACAATGGGAAAAATTGATTACCGAGATTGTGGGGAAAAGATGAAAGATTTATAAGATTTTGTGCGTAGTATGTGTGTGTGCGAATACATTTGTGTATACATGTGCTGTTGTTACTATAAAAGAAATAAATAAATAAAACTACCATTTCGTTCTCCCAGAGGGCAGCTATAATTAAAGTGTGATGGGAGGGGATTATTGTGGTCGTCTTATTAATAACTGAATATCAAGTCCCAGTTTTTCGTGACAAATTTTACGATAGTTTACAAAATGCACTTTGACTTGTTCGACTTCATGATCTAGTGCTGCAAATGTTGTTACAATTTGTACAGGTCGATTTTCTTGTTCTTGAATATAATAAACTACCTCCAACATACACATTAATTCATGCTGATTACTTGGCAACGAACCTGGATAATCAAGGATTTTCGCCAGTGTTGACTCTGAGATCACCTGCTGGTTACTGCTGTTGTTCTCTTTACCGTCTTGAGACACTGGTAGTAGTGGCTGGATAGTATCTTGTTGACTTCTGTGATACACAATAAAACAGCCTTGTAAACTTATTTCAGGACTCGAGACATTTGCTTCGATTTCAACAATCTCGATACCCCGAGGTGTTAGATGATCTAGTGAAACCCGATCAAGGACATGTTGCTTATAAAGCACTGCTACGGGGTGAGGAAGATCAATGAGTACACATGGTTTCAAACCAGCGATTAGGAATCCGATTTCACCAAAAAGATATGCGTCATGAAGATCTTGCATATCTAAAAGTTGTTGTAGATCAGATTGTAAAACATTACGAAAGAATTCATCTTCTAACTGCTTATAATTACGTAGGAACTGTACATCGTTGCATTGTGACATCACGTTTATTTTATAACTTTTTTAACGCGTTAAATAGTCTACAGTGAAAAAAAGAAAAAAAAAATCTGCTGAGGCCTACATGATACAGTGTGTAGCGGGAACAATTTTAGCTAACACTACAGCATTTGTATACATTTATCTGGTGTTTGCAGCATACCCATGTACCACTAAAGAAATAAAATAACGCTATTACTTTTTATCAAAATGATAAAAAACAGCAGCTATTGTTTATAAGCTCAATGACAACAGCATCCAACTGAGCTGACAACTTATAGTCCCCCTTCTTCGAAGAAAGTGGCGTAAGCTCTTGAAAACAATGCTACATATTATTATAATAGTATCAATGATCAGTTAAGAAAAAAAAAATTTCATTACGTAAGAAGGTCTTTAGCTATGAAATACTTACTGTCTAGGTCAATCCGTAAAAGTCGCAACGGAAAAGAAAAAAGACAATTTTTTTATTAAGATTAATGATGCGCACGACAAAAATAATAATTACTTTGAACGTAATATGTTTTTATAGAAACAAATAAAAAATCATAAAATGAGAGTATCATATTATATAATACATAGCATATTATTCTCATCGTACATCCTATAGTACTTGCCTTTTGTTATGAGTTTACAGGAGAATCAAAAGTTTAACAGCTACGTAACGAAAGTAAGAGTGAAAGAAAATAAACAATTGGAGCCATACGTTTGAAATATTAAATAACCTACGTGAAACATAGAAGTCTCAATTCTCCTCTTTTAATTTTAATTACATAGTATCGCATGAATAAGCGGTGAAGCGCACATACAGAAAGCGAAACGAGACTTTTGATTTGGTCTTTAGTAAAGCCTGTACTATATGGGATGTCTGGTCAAAATGGAGCCCAACATAACCATCACAAAGTCTGACATTCTTTATTCAATTACGTATGTACATGCTATGTAATGAATAACAAACAAAAATCACTCACACCTTAAATAGATGCGTATATGATATAGCTGATGATAAAATTGCTTTTGTGCAAATGTATTTAATAACTTATTACATACATACACTAATGTCAGCTTTATATTGTATTTCAGGTGGATGTGGTACATCGAACATTGTTTCAGTCAAGCATATATATATGAAAACAGACAGGGGCAATATGTATGTATATTTTTACTTTATTAACAGATAGTGTCTATTTACGTAGACACGTTCGCAGCATATACCTTTTATATACAAATGTAAAAAAATAAATATTATTTAAACAGCTGTAATAACTGTTATTCAAACAAACAAAGTACTACTGTATGTGTAATCATTTAAAACAACAAATAACCTGGTACATATTAGTGACCTGATATGTACGCATATATGTATATAAAAAGTGATAGTCTTTACTGTTATAATACAATTACTTATAGCATGTTACGTAAATATAAACTTTTCCTTTTTTTGTTGCTACGGTACATGATTCTGGTTATATAATTTAATATACTTTTATGCTAATTAAGAAACAAAAAGTCCAATGAAATTTTTTATGCTCTTTAAAATGCTGTAGATGAATATTAATATAATAACATCAGACTAAAGGCCTCATATTTCATTCTTGGATGAAAAAAATGATACGTATCTATAGTATACTCATCATATATCTCTAATTCTCAATGATTCTCTATATGTATTATTCAACAGCTTCAGTGCTCTTTTTTGTTATTTCTGCCGTGGTTTCATCCAAACAATTATTAATAAGAAGCGTAACAGAGATTTGGAAGTATATCCATATCCATCATTGCGTCCTCTCTTGGTTGGATTTTCGCATCCAATAGGAATTGTTCCGCGGGAAGAAACGATAAGACAGGTGTAACGCAACTGGTTATTTCTTCGGGAAGTGTGTTATTGTGCTACCAATATGTCCAGAAGCTATCATATTCTAAGATTCTTGCCACGAGGTTATCAAACAGTTTTATTTTTAATTACGTACGTATGACTTTTTTTCATAAGGAATGAAAAAACAAATATTTATTTATTATTTTTTGGATTAAGAAAGAGAGAAAGAAAGAGGAAGAGGAAATGCAAATGTGTTTATAATGGAATGTTAAAGGTGAACTGTTCGGATGTTTATGAAAGTGAGAAAAAGACAAAGGTGGTTGTGATGAAATATATATATATATATGTAATATGGGTGGATAAAAATATTTATATTATCATTATTAATTAATAATAATAACAGATTGGGGAATTAATTGGCAGTGTAATACTTTGCTAACTTTTATGTGGGAACGGTGAAAGCTCTATAGAACTCTAAATCTGTTGAAGTTTCCGCGGATAACTCAACATTGGCTCCCACAAAATAAATATAACCTTCTTGAAGAGAATAATTTGATCCTTGTACACTCATATCGCCATTTCCACTTGTAACAATAAGAATACTTGGACCATCAATTGGCTTATGTTGTTCAGTTTCACCAGACTTAAGGGTTGTTAAAGCAATAGAAAATTCATCAATAGGTGGATCATATAGCAATGAATGAGATCCAAATGATTGTGGTGTCATTTTTTGTGATTCAGCTGAACCATAGCGATAGGTTAGCATTTCAACCAATACATCCACATCCTTAAATTTTGGTGTTAAACCGGCACGTACAACATTATCGCTTGCAGCCATACATTCCACGCAGTCTAAAAAAAATAATGGTACGATGTATTTATGTTTAGCTATTTTTATGAAAGTAAACACAAATAATAGGAGCATATATATATATAATACTTTACCACCAGATATATAAGCATGTGGTTCGTTTGCACCCAAAAACATCGCCTGACCGGATTCCATGGTAACATAATTCAATAACAATGAAGAAAAAATACCAATATCACCACCTGGATATTGTTGATCTAAACGTAACAACAATTCTGCCAAAGGATCCTCCTTATCCTTGTTTCGTAATCGATTTGTCAATTTTGAAATTTGTTCTGTCACTTGCTCCTGGGGACTATGCATCAATGCGCTAAATACAGATTTTAATGCCGTCTTGTTTTTTTCAACATCCTCATCTTGTTCTTGAATCGTAGTCAAAAAATTTTGTGTTACATCGCTACCAATAAGTTCTGCAAGTTCTGGATATCGTTGAATATGCTGTTTAATTTCATCAAGTGGTCTAAATCCACAAAAAGCTTCAAATGGTGTGAGGGCGATTGCCATTTCAGGCTGTACTCATAAAAAAATATAACGCGTTTTATTTTCATTAGTATTTTTTTTTATCATTCACGTATACCCTCTTTTCATATAATCCCACACGTATTCTCTTTTTTTTACCTTGTGATTGGGATCCTTTTTTTTAATAAAAATAATGTATAAGAAAAGGGCCGTGTTAGTTATCGTCAACTTTTATGTGCGTGTGGTCGCGTGTTTTTTTTTCTTCTCTCTCAATCCTGTACAATACTAATGATTTTTTTTTACCTTATAAATATTAGGGAACTCTTTGAAGAGACGTTCACCCAAAGTCTTATCGGGATGAGCTTGAATAGACAATGCTTTACGAATAGAAAGAATTTTAAAAAGGAAAGGTAAATCACCATTATATTGGTCATAGATGGTTTGTGTGCTAAGCTCTGGGTATTTATGAATGAGAGATTGAAGTGGTGTATGAGCATCATCTATGACAATGGAAGGAGCATTAGGATGAGTTCCCATCCAAAGTTCTGCATAAGGTTTGGAAGGATCGATAGATTCACCCGATTGCTGTGCATAACGTGCCACCTTGGAAACATCACCTAGCTTGCCCCAATCATAAGATTGTGTTTTAGCTTGAAGACGAAGTACAGCAGTTTGTGTCATTTTTTTGTAATAAAAGAGAGAGAGGGAGAGAGTTGTAATATAAAGAAAGGAAGAAAGAAGAAACGTTTGAATTATTTGAGTGGTTCCTTTTTTTATATTTTGAACTACTTATTTTAGTCCAGTTCTATAACAATTATATATTGTAGATCTTTTTTTAGAGTCCCCCCATTTTTTTTTATTTGAAAGGCGGGTAAATGCTGGCATGACTCGGGAAACGTTATACTTGGAACCCGCAGCGCCAAATCGTCCCGACCTTCCAGGCAGTTCCATGCCGTTACAGTACGTCTCCATATACTAAATAGGTTATCATATAACCTCATCAGGACCGATTCATTTTTGATTAACTCAAAATTTTGATTACCTAAGACGTACCTACCCTGAGTAATTTTATTCGGGGATAATACCAATTTTAACACAGAATCACAAAGTTTCTAAAGAAACTTTCATATAGAATAACGTACAAGGGGTCATTATAGTTCAAATATATATGTGGTCCATGTAAATAATAATAAAAAAGACAAGGCCTTCTTATTCTATTTTGTAACATTTATGTATGTACTACCACATTTTAAAAAATAAAAGGGTTTTAAAAAATAAAAGGGTTTTAAAAAAGAGTGCGCTATTATATTTATCCCCGGTAAAAGTAATAACCTGTAATTGTTTATATATATATAATATCATGACTGAGTCTGGCTGTCTATCAGTGTCTATCAGCTTCTTTCTTGTCGTCATTACTAACGGAAAAGGTACAGTTGGGGGCGGGGTGGTATGGAAGGGAAAAAAGAAGATTCCGTATTTATATTTTATCAATATAAGCACACATACAGATCTTTTTTTTTGCCGTATGTTGTAAATAATTTTGCCTGTTTAAGATGACACACTTTCAAGGCTGTCGATTCGTTACCCATATAATTTTTGTAATAGCACAATTAAAAATTTATATACGATAAGCCAAAAAAAAAAACCCTGACTTATACATTGATGCTGTTTTCTGGCAATATACTAGTCTGGGTAGTATTATTATAACTAACTCTACTCAGCTTATTTGTTGCTATGGCAATCATCACTTTATCATTTTATGGTATCAACTCCCGAAAATGGAGCTGTTGCTATGATGTATCTATGAGTGTTATTGTCACATACATATACATTTGTGTATTGATCATAATGACGCCATAACATATATAAGCATATAATAATGATACGTAGCAATTGATTATACCACCTACTCACCATATGGTAGTATCATTAGCAATAATAAAAGATATTATGATGCTTCGTTATTTCTTTTCAAGCCCTTTATTTTTTGTAAGATTGATGATTTAATACAATAAGATAAAGAGAACGAGAAAGAAGAAAACTCAAGCAGCGGAGCTGAAATAATTCCTATATGTGTTTGCACAAAGGGAAAAGAAAAATGCCCAGAAGTCGCTTACAGAATAACTGAGCCTTTTGGTTTAGAGTAGTGCGGTTTGTAAAGAGTTTACTTGACTTAATTTTCCTCTTTATTTTGTTATACGCCTTTTTTCTGCATGGACAACATTAAAAGTTGGTTAAGAATAGTACTTCAAAATGTAAGCATACAATTATTGTTATCTTTATCCTATTTTTTTTTCCCAATGAATTTCGACAAAAAAAATATGGAGAAAAAAAGAACTAATTGCTTTGCTTTACAGTACAAAGACCCGGATCGTACCTTTCGGGATGTTGACGCCGTGTTAACGACATATATTTCGTTAAAACCCGAGAGAAATACTTTTAGTATGTAGTACTTTTTTATTTTGTTTTGAAAGACAATGGAGAGGGGGGTTTTATCTGTATAAAATTACTCTATTTTTTTACGGAAGATAGCTTACGTTTTTATATTTTTCTTATATTTAGCTTATAATGACGGAACCACACAATTATTATTGTGTCTTTATGGCACAATTCCCATTACCTATCGCTCGATACCATATAATATTCCTGTAGCATTCTGGATTCCAAGTGAATATCCACATCACCCACCGATTCCATTTGTAAAACCAACAACCAATATGCTTGTTAGAGAAGGTAAACACGTCGATAAGAGTGGTTTGTGTTATCATCCTTATCGATCTTCATGGCAGACAGACGTCAATGTAAGTATTTTCATATGGATATATAAGTGAGGATAGATACGTATATGGTAAAAAGGAAATAAGAGATTGGAAGTAAAAAGGATTAATAATAGAAGGGATATATAAAAATGTTACTATTCTAGAAGCATACATTGCTTGAATTGGTTGCTATATTACAACAAGTTTTCGGACAAGAACCACCTGTTTATACCAAACCACCTTCATCTTCATCGCCTGCATCGTCAAGCCCTATGATTCCACCTTCAATCCCTGGAAAGATTAATAATAATAGCAGCATTAATAATAATACTAATAATAATTCCACTCCACTGGCACCTTTATCACTACCACCGCCTCCTCTTCCTGTTACATCTACTTCAACTTCTTCACAACCTTTTTCACCTTCTAATACGTCTGACAATACTTCTTCTCCAAGATGGCATGGTGACGGTACTGCCTATTATAATATTCATCAAGGACTAGCGGTAAATAAAAAAAGTGGCATGAATATAGAAAAAAACAAATAAAAAAGGGCTCGGAGAGGGAAGGTGATGATTAAATTGCTATTTATTGATTTCTCTCTCACACACACACACACACACACACACACATAGGCCATGAGTTTGAGCCCTGGTACTGGTTATACTACATCAACTAATAATGTTTCTCATACACCTCCACCTATTCCAACAACTACAACGAGTACAGGTATTGGTGGCAGTACACCAAGATCATCTTCAGTTCCAACCATGCCAAACAACACGAGACAACCAACTACACCAACATCAACAACGTTACCTCCATCGGGACCTATACCACCGCCATCCTCAGTATCATCCACATTACCATCCTCATCATTACCAAGAGAAAGTCGTGAACGCGAATTACAAGAGAAATTGTATAGAAAAGTATCCGATCGAATGCAAGCATTTAATATTGAAGTATCAAATGAAATGGATAAATTACTTATTATCAATCGACAATTAAATGATGGTGAATTACGAATCGATCAGGAACAACATACATGGACAGATATTATACGTCGATTGCAAGATAATATACAAATATTGAAAACACGAGGGAAGGAAATTGAAGAAATCACCAGTACTGTAAATTCTATGCCAGATCTTGCTGTGGATGAAGCATTATGTGGTACTACTGTCGTATATAACCAGTAAGTAATCGTCTCCCTTTCTCTCTTTTTAATTTCTTGTTTTTGGGTGGATTTCATATCATGATGATATATATAAATGTTTTATTTTCTGAACTGTTGTTAATGGTTAATGTTATAGATTATTTGATCTTGTGGCGGATGATAATGCGATTGTTGATACCATTTATTATCTTGGTAAAGCATTAAACACAGAACGGATTGATTTGATGACATTTATGAAGGTAAAATAATATCAAGACAAAAGAAAGTAATTTTGGTATATGAAAAAATAAAGAGGAAAAAAACTAATCGTGAGTGGTACGGGTTTTTCTTTGTTGGATAGTGTACACGAACGCTTGCTCGAGAACAATTTATGAAACGAGCATTGATGAAAAAAATATGTGATGCAGCAACACAGTAGTAGCATATAGTAAATATAATAAAAAATAAAAATAAAACAGCAAATGATATAACAAATGATGGGAACGAAGTGGAAGGGGAAAAGGGATGGGGAGGTAAAGATTTTAATCTAATTGGATACACTGGTAACTTGGAAAGACGAGTTCATCATCAAGCATTTTTCGTAATTGATCCACAATAAATCGTTCCACTTTACCAACATTCTTGAGTACTACATTATTATATATATATATATATAAATATATTGACAAGCATCTTTTATATGTTTTTAAGAACTAAACTATAATAGTTACCTTGTTTTTGTTTATCACCAACGATGGATTCGATTTGAACTTCGCGTAATAAACTTTCGAGGCTCACTTCACGTCCACGTAAAACATGTTCTTCTGATTGCTCTGGTTCCAACATGGAAACACATACACGATCCATACTTTTAATATAAGCAACAATAGCTGTTGCTTCAAATTCAACACTTCGAACACGAAGTTGGATAGGTAAGCTCATGAACATCATACTTGGATAATTCATCCGTAATTCAGTTAATAAAGTCATGCTCATGTCACCTTTATAAGATATTAACATGGATGTTTGAAAATCCATTTCAGTGGAAGGTCGATTATGTTGTGGATTAGTTGCTGTTGCTGATGGTGCTGGATTTGTTGATGTGTTGGATGTATTCGGTAATGATTGTTGTTGCATCGATTGACTACTACTATTTACTGAAGCACTGGTTACCATGGGAGGTAATATTTCATCATCATCAATCCAATCTTCAGGCACTGTACTTGTAGTTGTTGTAGTTGTTCGCCATGACGGTTCTGGGGGTGTTGTTGTCGGTGAAGGAAAATACTGTGGCGGCGAATGATAATAACTAGCATGAAATGGATGTTGGGGTGCAACAAAGGGCGACCGATGAAATGAATGTCCCAAGTTAAATCGATGTTGTGTTGATGCTGCAGTAGAAGCAGCGGTTGCAAATCGCGCAAAAGGTTCACTTGAAGGTGACATTAATCCTGATGGAAGAATAGGTGGACTGGTAGGTGGCATTGATATAGGCCGTCGATTATTATCATTTGTTGTTGTACTATTAACAGATGAAGAAAAAATGCTATTATTACCATTTTCGGTGATATTTGATGAGTTAAGATTACTGTTCATAGTGCCAGTAGTGGTTGTTGCAGAAGTAGTAGTAGTAGTTGCGGTATTTCTTCTCCCAATAGTAGAATTAGTTGCTATATTTGAGTTACTATTATGGGTCGTAGTATTATCATGGTCATCGTCGTCATCGTCGTTAGAATTAGGATCTTCTTCTTCATAAAATTCTGGGAAGGGATCTGTAATATTTGTAATTTCGATACTAGGCGATTCTGTACCCCATTCAAAAGCAGTGACTTCAATATCTCCTATAAAGCTTGGCTTAGCAATATTCTTGAAATGACGATTGAGGAAATGCTGTACGTGAACGGCTAATTCCTGATCCAATTTTGACCACTCAATATCTAACGACATAGTAATATGGCACGTTTATTATTCAAAAAAAAGTGTATATCTATTAATCGAACAAAAAAAAAGTGCGGAGTTTATGATTTTTTCTTATGTCAAACTGCCAGTGTTTCTAGGTAACTTTTCCACATGTATTTGAAGAATAAACCGAGCTCATGTTTTTTTTTCTCTATAATCATACAAAGAAAAGACCCTAGGAGTCGGAAGGAGAGAGGAAGATAAATAAAGAAGCGTGCATAAATGCGTATAGCTGAATCATATACTCTATTATAATCACAGTGGGATCAACAGTTGATTGTGTACTAACTCGCAAGAAAAATAAGGAGCACATTCAATAGTTTCATGTATTATGTATTTTCGCAGTAAAACATAAAAGCAATCGGTTCATCTCTTTTCCATAATAATTCTTTTTATACGTTATTTCCCGGGGGGGAAACAAAATTACCAGTGCGGGGAGAACAAATGCAATGTGATGTACTAGTAGCCTATTATTAATTATTATTTATTATTAAATTGTCTAAGCACAGTATAGAAATATTTGTATAATGACATATGAATCTGAAAAAAACCTAATGTACTATATATATATTCGAGGATGTTTATTAATAAATTTTGGTATCCGAGAAGTTGGTTGGTATTATAATCGAAAGAAGACAAATTGCCCACAACATGCATAACTACCATTGCATTATTTACATACCCATAAAAAGCATCGTACATTAATACATACATATTATATCCGACAAGGGGATTAGGTTGAAGCATTATTCACAATACGTACATACATGTATACATAAATTTAACGTATTATGTCGTTGGTATGTGCATAACCTATTTATACACTTTATATTTTAAAGAACAAAATGCATGACGCATACCTGTTTTTTTATTAAAATCAAGTACGTATCCGAACGGATGGATACGTAACGATTATACTAACTTATATTTATCAGGTTTTCCGATCATTTATGTTACATACATACTAGTACCATTTGTTATATTATTAAACGATTATCGATCTTCTTTACATCAAATCAATTCCCTTCTTTTTTTTCAATCCTCGTTCTTCTCCCTCTTTCTTCATTTCCTTGCCCCTTCTCCCCCTCTCTCCCCATTTTCATACAAATATATTACAAGTTTCTGTATATTCATGACGATTATTATACATGTATCGTTAGATCTCTTGTACGAGATATTAAAGAAATAGAAAGAGCTAAAGATAAATATCTCATGATGAGAAGAGTGAATAAAGTATCTATTATTTCCCATATATTTTCTGTGATAATATATACTATACGATTATTTCGACAACCTATTGGTGGGATAATATCATATAACCATGACAAGAAAGGACTAGATTTTCTTAATTAACTACTACATTGATATAAACATAGAAATATGTTTCTTTAATTTTTTTGTATAACTTGCAGCCGTTCCCCTCTGTTCTCTCAAGCTCCCCTTATTGCATTGTGTTCTTCTTCGTCAAACCGGTTTTTTCTTACTCCATGCTAAGGGAATCTTGCCAGGTTGTCTTTTAAAATTTTTTTTACAACACTGTATTATTGTTTTATAATTATTACTATTATTAAAATAACTTGTTTTAATAATCAACTTGAAAAAAGTCTATACTACAAACTATTACTGATGTATCTATATCCTACAGTGTACCTGAAGAAAATATTCTCATTTTTATATACTTTTTTTTTGCTACATAAAATAAGTAAAATTTCAAACAAAGAGGAAAAGACATAACTATTCAAAAAGCAATAATGTAAAATGGTTATATTATTATGATAATATATTATTACGTAAATGTATTTATAGGTGTTGCGTGAAATAAAGAAGTAAATGATGTTTAATAACACAGGAAGTTAGAAAGAGGAAAAACATTGATAATAAGAAAGGTTGGGGGGAGGAGACTGTATAAATGCAAAGATAATAATAATAATAATAATAGTGCTGATAAAAAGTAAAAAAAAAAATGAAGTGAATGATGTTAATATTAATGTATATATGGAACTATATTATGAAAAAAAAGACTGGGGTGTATGTGGGTAGGTGGGTGAGTGGGTAGTATATAATATATATAAACAGGTGGCGTGAGCATCTTTGATAAAGACTGTTTTGTTAATCATGCCCCTTATTTTTTTTATACTCATATTATTCCATGCAGCAGGTCAAAGTTGTATTGTGTAAATGTTGTTGTGTTATTTATAATGTGCTCTGTGATTGTTTGTATTTGTTGATGGTTTCAGCACTAACTTTTTTTTTGGGTTTTCCCCCTTTTTTTTTATCCTTTCAAGATTGTCAATAAAAGGAATGTGGCAGACTTGTAGTAGCATTATTAGTTGTCATTACTGCATGGTAATAATTCATTGTTCTTATTGTTGAAGTTGATAAAATATGCTGATTATGAACTGGAGGTGAAGGTGGTGGTTGTAATGAGCCATGGTTATGGTGGTAGTGGTAATACCGTGGTTTACGAACAAAAGTGTTATATCGTGTATCAAAAGTCCAGCATCGAGTACAATGTTCTTCTGCACTTAGAAATCTATTACAAGTTTCACATCGTTTATGACAATCGGAACAAAACCAATCTGATGATAGTACTTTATCACATGAACCGCAAATAACCTTGTCTACCACCTGTTGATCGTATTGAGCAGTAGGTGAAGAGGGTGGGGAAGGGAAAAGATGGTCCATTATTATGTTAATAGTAGTAGTAGTAATAGTTAGATATTAAATATATGAATATGCGTTTAAAGGAAAGTTAATGGGGTTTGAAAAGAGAGTTGATATAAAATAAAATTAAGTAGATGAAAAAAAAAAAGAAGTGAAGGAAGAAAGAAATGAGAAGAAAGTAAATAAATAATCGAAATGAATTTATATTCGGACGTGCGCGTGATGCTGTTATTTATTATTATATGTACGTTATATGTATATACAATGTTGTGTTATTTATTAGGTGCGGTTTTACATGTATGAAAAATAGATTTTGATTTCTTTTGTTATAGTGAACTCGATGTTTATTTCTACTTTGGCCAAGAAAAATAAAATAAAATAGTTGCCCCTACGTACATACATACATACATACATACATAAATAAAATTGAATAAGAAGTATATATATTAGTAATATGTAATGTATATATAAAAAGTATGTGTACATATAAACGGTAATTCATATAGAAAAAAGAAGGGCGTCAAATTTGTCAAGTTGGAAACCGAACTTTAATCAACCCAATAGACCACAACGTACATAATACAGCCCAGATCCTTGTATATACAAAAACATACGCATAAATGTTATGGCTTTTATCACGCCTTTTCAATTTTTATAATCAATTATCAACTTTTTCTATTACTTGCGCTACTAAACACTTTTGGCATAATAATAAAAAACCTGTCGTTATGCAGTTAATGTGACACTGCGTTTGTTTTGGTTTTTTTTCCTCCTCCCCCCATGTAAAAATGAAGTCTTCTTCCCTCTCCCTTTTTTTTAACATACATCACATTTTCTTTAATTCTCCTTTTTTCATGCCTCGCTTAGGCCCAGAAAGAAACGTAGCTATACATTTGTATATGAGGCTCCTGGATGTTTCTCTCTCTATACATATAATCACCACCTCCTTGACTCCTAATCTCCTTTCCCTGGGGTAAAAGCCCTATCACACGTGGGTCGGCATAATACCCAAAAGAAAGACATACATTGGCCAAAGCAAAAAAAAAAAAAAAAAAACTTTTTTTGAAATGATAATCTATATAATATTGATCCTGGCAGACGCATACGTACACAATGCTGAAAATTTTATGCTGTGATAGTATAGAAAATATATTGAGGTTTTCAAGTAGTCTGTATGTTTGTTCTATTTGAAGTATAGTATCTGTGTATAATAACACGATCATTGTAGTGTAGAAAAAATACCCATTATACTTGTTTCGAGCAGTTATTGTTATTTATATCAAAACAGGAAAACTGATATGTTTTTAGACAAGGAAAACATGGGGTCTGATGTAGGTACACTCTGGAGTTTGCATTCAATAATACTTTCTTTTTGAGCGCTTCGATACCTGCTCTTGGGTATATTTACCAATGAATGTAGAGTTCTTGAACTTATTAACTAAGTAAACTTATTAATATTGTTTTCTTCTTCTATTACTATTACTACCTCCGCTACTTGATAACTACTTTCACTCTATTGAATGCTATTAATGGTACTATTCTATAGCTGCCAAGTTATATTTATTATAGAGCATTAGACTATTACGTAACCGTAATTGTTAATGGTGTAACTTTTTTGACAAATTGTCATTGCCACTAACATATAAAGAAACTAGGACAATTTTAAAACAGAAAAGCCTCAATTATTATTTGATATCATCCGTAGTTGGCTTGTCAAAATACATTACAAACGTCTAATGACATACGGCCTTTTTTTCATTTTTTTGTATATTATACACTTTCATAATCAGCACATTTTTTATATCCTGTTCATTAAACCACGGTATTGTTCCTGAAAAAGAGTCCATGTACTAATAATCGTGACCTGTAGAGTATCATTCGCGTTTTCTTTTTCATTCTTCTACGTATCATATATAATATACAAACTAATTTATGTCTATTGTAAAAAGTACTATGTTCAATATGTATATAAATGAATCGAAAAAAAAATTATTGTAATGTTAAGCAAGACCTTTTCTATACCCCATAATATCTAATTTTCTTTCACTTGGATGTATTTATGTAGGAGAAAACACCCTGCTTACGTGCTGTTTTATTATCCTCTTTCTTTTTAATAGCGGAGCAACTAATGATTGTATTCTGATCCATTAATATCTATAATCAGGTAACTAGGATAATGTGTATGCCGTTGATTATATTTTCCCACTGTTCGTACAATGATATAAAAGTTATATGTCGTTCCGTATAATGGTGATATTGGATCATTCCAGTCCAAAAATGAAAAAAAAAAAACATTTGATATAATGATGTAGAAATGGCCTAGAACGAATGCATGTTCATGCATTAAAAAAAGAAATCCGTACTCATGAATGCATTCTTTTTCTTTCCTTTTTTTTTTGTCGTTATTTATAATATACATCTATCACTGTTACGTTTATATTAATCTTGTTACATTTACTAATGAAATTAATGCTGTACTAACTTCAGATTCAGAGTTTTATGATGTATGACAACATCACTGGTGTGTGGTGTGTAAATAATATATATTGTTATATTACAATGAGTTTCATTCTCTCCCCTTTCTTTTTTCCACAACCGCGAAGAAAACCAATACATTCACATAATAGGAATGTCTACTCAGTTGAAACTTATACACCTCCCGAAAAAAAAAACATTCTGATGGAGTTTTTCTTTTTCTTTTTTTTTTTTCACATTGGTATACGCATCTACTGCACTCCTTTTACATCTTGATCCTATCGGCTTTTATATTTAACTGTTTGCAAAAAGCGAGAGATAGAGAGAGGGAGGCTGAGCATTGTAGATGAATTTTTTTCTCCACTTTTTTTGTTTAGGATCTTCCTTCTTCTTTATTGTAGTAGTACCTTCCCCTCTTTCTCCTTTTTTATTTTCTAAGTGTGTAAATAATCATTTCTTGATCATGTATAGATCGGTATGATGACCATCCCTAATGATTTCTTTTTGCTGCTTCTACATTACATTTTTTTATATTTTCAAATACACACTCTTTCAGCTTGCATTTAACTAATTCACTTACCCAAAAAAAAAAAAAAAAAGGGAGGGAGGCTTTCACAAATTGTATTTTCATGCTCTTGTATGGATCTTCGTAAACAATACAATAGTCAATATATAAATAACCCTGTTTTTTCTTCTGTATTTAGAAAAAAGAAAGGCAGGGATTCATTTATGATACTTTTCATGATTATCAATTTCATTTAATTCTACGTATCATATTTTTATTTCTCTGTGATATATTCATGTGATGATAAATAAATCTATAAAAAAGGGATTTACATACCTAAAAAAAACAATACGCTACTAAACTATGCAACGGACCCTCATTTTTTTTTCTTTTTGCTGTTCTTACATCTAAATAAACCCCTTTCTTCATTTTTAACCATAATAACACGCTGATGAGGTCACGTTATTAATGTAAAACTATGCATAATATGTATTTATATATATTATATTTAGCTTATAATTATTTATATGATTAACCTACACACATTTTTTCTTTTATTATAATTAAAGTTATTGTTTGATGATCCCGACGAACAAACATTTATCGCCAGCATGCATAAATAGTATACATCAATGATCTTCCTCTCCTTATTACTTATAGCATACAGTTGTATAAAACGAAATATTTATTGTTTTTTTTTGAACAAGCCCGGACTTCTTAACATCTCCATCACTTTACTGCCAATCAGTAATTTAATTTACTATTATATAATAAGATATTATATATTATATACCTATATGTACATTTTAAAAACTCAAGTGTATTTTCGGACACTTTTATTTTCCCTTTTTTTATTCTTAGCTTTTTTTCATGTATCTCCAATTTATAGAAAATAAACGATATATAGTATCTTTATAAATTCATCATCTGATGATGGTGTTCATTTATGTATATTATTTATGCAAAACATGCACAAAGTGTTCCGAATTTGATTATTCTCTACTACTGTTAGGATATACTATTCTGTTTCTGTGATAGAGGTAAAAAAAAATTGAGCAAAATATTTCTTTTTTATGTACTATATGAATCTTAATAAATTTAATGTGTATATAGTATATATCATGCTCATCAATAAGGTAAAGAAAAAGGAGTAGATGATAGATTAAAAACAACAACAACAAAAATTACTGTATACATAAACTTTATTTTAAGATTTTGGTATTAAAAATGGTGGTGACATGAAATTATTTATTAATTAATGAAATGATGAAAAGTGGAATATACATGATAAAAACTAAAAAAAAAAAAACAATCGGTAAAAATAAATCTAAAAAAAACAAACAATGGGGATAATATAATACTCTGCTAGATATTTCTTCAAAAAGGGATATTATTGTTGCTTATGTTGATGTTGTAAAAATGTTTTTGGAGCTTTGTAGAATCGAAGTAAAAGACTTGAACAAACAACACTAATACTAGAAGCAACCATAGCAATGCCAGCAATATAAGGAGGAAGACCATGACCAGTACCAGGATATAAAATGCCTGCTGCAATTGGAATTGCTACCGCGTTATAGATGAAAGCCCACAAAAAGTTGACACGGATACGACGAACGACAGCTTTTGAGACGTCATGCATTGTTAATAAATCCCACAAGTTATTACGAATAAGAACAATACTAGCAGCTTCCATAGCAACATCAGTAGCAGATCCAACAGAGATACCCACATCGGCTTGTGCAAGTGATGGAGAATCATTGATACCATCTATTTAAGAAATGAGTAATAAAAAATATTGTAAATGTCGTTGGTTAGTATATATATATACCCATGTAAAAAAAATTAGTAGTAATATTGATTTAAATAGTATATATATATATATATATATATAATTTACCTCCAACCATAGCAACAACAGGTTGTACCAAGGATGAATCACGTTGTTTCCAGAATCTGAATCGATTTCGTCGTTCAATACCACCGTGTCGTTGTAAATTACGAATTTTATCTGCTTTTTGTTCTGGCTTAACACCTGCTAAGACACAATCTTTATCAATGGATAATTGATCTGCAATCACTCTACCCGTACGTTCATTATCACCCGTAATCATCCATACTTCAAGCCCTTGTTTACGAAGTTCTTTTACAACATCTTTAGCTTCAGGTCGAACAACGTCAGCAACAGCGACTTGAGCCATCATCATGGTACGAGAAGCACTGCAACAGACTGAACCTGAACTACATCGACACACTGTACACGCACAATCATTATTACATCCATCCGTATGAAGATTTTTTTCCTCGCCTGGGCTTGTCACAGGGGCAACTGACATCAATACAATGGATTGTCCTTTATTTTGCCATTGTATCATTTGATCGTGAGCTTGTTGAGCTTGTCGCACATTTGCAAATCGTGCACGATTTTCGTCCATCCATTCTTGATTACCAAGGAACACATTAATTGCACGTTCTTGTTGTTCTTCTCGTTGTTGATCTTGATTATTACTATGTCGACTTGGCCACACAAGAGGTGCTATATCAGGAGAAAGTGTCATTGTAGCCATGACACCACGACCTGGTATTTCTTTTGCGTTCTTTAATGATACGCCTTCAAAGTAATCCCTGTTGTCCTTACTATCTCCTTGTTTTTCACTGACATTACTTTTATCGCCATCATCATTTGAAGGAGAAGCACCCAATTGAATTCTAGCTCGTTTTTCAATAGCCTTAGAGAGTGGATGATTGCTAGCTGAAGTAACTCGACCAAGAAGCTTCCAAATAGCATTTTGACGTTCCATATCAATACTATCATTATTAGATGATGAAGGAGTTGATGAATTAATGCTAGGTGCTGTCCAGCTATTGGTAACTACAGGTTTTCCTAAAGTCAAAGTTCCAGTCTTGTCAAAAGCGATTGTTGTAATTTTGCTGGCCATTTCTAATGCATAACCTCCACCTTTCACCAAGACACCATATCTTGCAGCAACACCAGTACCCACCATAACAGCTATATAAAATAACAATAAATACCAAAAAAAAAAAAAAAAGTCATTAATTCATCTAGCTTCATAAACTGTTGCTGGTCCCAAAAAACAATGAATAATTATTATAATAATAAGTTTACCTGTAGGACTAGCTAAACCAAGGCCGCATGGACAAGCAATGACTAATACTGTCACAGCCAACATCACTGAAAACGTAGTCTTGTCGCCATTTTCTCCAACCCATTCTTGAGGAATTAAATCATATACATTGGCAACTTCCCAAATAATAAAAGTAATAAGTGCCAAAACAATAACAATAGGTACAAATACACTTGAAATCTTGTCAGCAACATGCTCAATAGGTGCCTTGGGAGACGCTTGTGCATCTTGAACAAGTTGAATAATACGGGAAAGAGTTGTATCAGAACCAACACGAATAGCACGTATATAAATGGGTGAAGTTAAATTGATAGTAGCAGTAATCACATCATCAGATTCCTTTTTTGATACGGGTACAGATTCACCAGTAATCATAGACTCATCTGTACTGGTAGTACCTCGCCAAATTTTTCCATCACAAGGAATACGTCCACCAGCATTTACTTTGAGAATATCACCCACTATAATTTATATAAGTATGTGAATAAATTTGTATAATTTTTTTTTTTGCTCATCTTTTTTTGTAAAACAAAACAATATACGTTACCTTGAATTTCACTAGTATTAATTTCTCGTTCCACCATAATTTCTTGAACATGTTCATATTCAGATACTTTAACGTTTTTCTTTTCATTCGAATGAGAACCAATACTTGCTAATGTTGTTGTATCATCCGTTGTAGTACTACCAGAAGCGGTAGCAGTCTTAGCATTACCTGTTTTGATTTCTACCAAAATTGCCTTATCAGGTTGTAAATCCATCAATTTAGTAATTGTTTCTGCTGTCTTGCCCTTTGCCAATGCTTCCAACCATTTTCCAAAATGAATAAAGGTAATCAATAATACAGCAGTTTCAAAATAATTCATATCATGGTTATTATCCTTGGTTACCATAGCAGCAATAATCTTGCCACAAGAAGCTGCATAGGCCACTGTTGTTCCCATAGCAACAAGAGTTTCCATATTTGCCGTACGAGCATAACGTAAAGAACGATATGATTTAACATAAAATGGCCAACCAAGAATAAATTGAACAGGCGTTGCCAAAAGGAATCCAATCAAGTCACCAACAGCCAAACCAGGTACAATAGGTTTCATAAACGCCATATTTACGGGGTTATGATGAGGTAATGCCATCATAAAAATCATTTCAATAATAATAATGGGAATAGCAAATACCAGGGACCATAAAAATCGTTTCTTGAGTATATCCATTTCTTTTTGCATACTTTGGCGCATTGCTTCACGTTGATTATTTAATGTATCCAATCCATCACTTCCTTGTTGTTGTTGTGGTTCAGCCTTGTATCCTAATTGTTCAATCATATTACCAAGGGCACGAGCACCTACAATGGATGGATCATGATGGATCACGGCTGATTTTGCAAGTAAATTAACTTGACAACTTGTCACACCTGGTTGTTTCATCATAGCACGTTCAATGTTGGCTACACAAGAGCTACAGGTCATACCCGTCACCGATAATCTTGTCACAGCCACATTATTCTTGTTCTTTTTATTATTATTACTGCCATCCTTTTCTTCACCCTTGTGGCCATTATCGTTACCCATAATAATTTTGGTGATATCAATATTATATGTCATGAAACCAAGTTGTATTATTGTATCGTTGATACGTTTTCGACTTAACATATTATTTGAATATTCGAAACGAATACGACCTGAATCGAGATCAATCTTGATGGTATCGGATCGACAACCAGGTAATTCCGAGATGGCTTGGCGGACTTTATCAACACAATTCATGCAATACATTCCACTAATAATCATTTCGACTTGATATGTGGATGGTGTGGAAGTAATCACTTGTTGTTCGGCAAGGATTGAAATATTACTTGCATTATAACCCAATCGATTAACTGCAGTAGCAATTTGGGACTCGTTAAGAACATCGCCTTGGACTTCAAATGATGCACCACCTGTAAGTAAATTAACCTTAACAGAATCACTAGTAACACTTGGTAAAGTAGCTAATCCTCGTTCAATAGTACCAACACAACTATGTAATATAAAAATAATGAATTTTAAGAAAGATATTTTATAAAATATATATATATATATGTGTGTGTGTGTGTGTATATTACTAATAGAATTTGTGAAAAAAAAAAGGTTTACCTTGCACAAGTCATACCAGAGATTTGCATGGTAACTTTTTTAGGAACTGCAATGACTGGTGTTTCAACAGAAATAGCACCTAGCGATACAACAGAGTCGCTTGTAATACTTCTCGTTCTTCTTTTTGATAATTTTTCTTTTTTTTCTGTTGTAATTGCTGCAGGTGGAACTAAATTATGAATAATTTGAATATTTTCTATATCATATCCACGATCTTCAACCACTTGACGTATATGAGCCACGTTTGGATCTTTGCAAATGAACATTGCCATTTCTGTTTCTAAATCAACTCGAACAGATCCACGTTGAACATTAGGAACTTGATTTTCAAGAGCATCAGTTACCGCTGCAACACAACTTTGGCATGTCATGCCAAGAACGCGCATGACAATCTTGCGTAAACCTGTCGATTCTTTACTTGGTATCGATTCCATTGTTGGTGATGACATGTTGCTTTTACCGAACCGAGGTCTACCCACAACGTCGTAACCCAAGTCTTGTACTGTGTCAATAATAAGTTCAGTCGTAATGTCTCCTTGGTATGAAAATGTAGCCGATCGTTTGCCGAGATCCACTTGGACCGATTCACCCATAACGCCCGGTAAACTTTGAAGTGCATGAGTAACTGATCGTGTACAATGAGAACAAGTCATACCATCAATAGACAACGTTACTGTTTTAAATTTTTTTCCTTCTTCTTCTTTTTCTTCTTGTTCGCTAGTATTCTTTTCATCCGTAGGTCTTAAACCTACAGATTCAACATCATAACCAAGGTCTTCGATGGTTTCTGCTAATCTATCTGCATTCATACTTGTAGGTTCTGAAAAGAGGAGTGACGCTTCTCCTTGGTCCAAAGAAACATGGATAGAGTTAGGTATTACATCTGGTAACTTTAATAATGCATCATGAATAGCTTTGGTACAGTGATCACAAGTCATCCCAGATATTGATAATGTCCCATGAAGTGTTGATGTTGTCTTGTGAGTACTATCATCTTGAATTACTAATTCATAACCGAGATCTTGAATGGTATTTTCAACAAGTTCTTGTGTTGATCTTATGTCTTCTATGCCGATCTGAACCATCATACGCGCCTGGCCTGTATTTAAATTGACAGTTACGGATGATGGATCGACCCCTTGTACTTGTTGTAATGCAGTTGTTACTTGATTTACACAACTATTGCATGTCATTCCATCTATTATAACATTTATTTCTTTTTTTTTTGCTGATGATGATGATGGTATTGTTGTAGACATATTAGTATATAATCATAGATATGTGGGATGGAAGAGGTTATGATAAAATAGAAAGTTTTTTTTGAAAAGGAAGGAAAATCGAAATTTTATTTGAGCGGGGATTTTTATAATTTTAAAATGAGGGTTTTATGCCTATCCAGCGTGATCTAAAAAAAAAAAAAGGTGGTCAGAGCAAAATGTGCCAAAGATAAAAAAGAATCATTTCGAATTTTTTCATTATAAATTATTTTTATTTTTTTATAACTGTTTTACGAAGTTTATCACTATATTCAATAAATTCTAATCTTTTTTTTCCATGATTCAACAATAACATGGCTTTCTCTTTGGAATTTATTGCAGGGATATGTTGTAAATTTAAATGTTTTAAATAAACTAATTGTTGTACTATATTAAGACAAGATGTAAATTGAACTTGTTCGCACCAAAATAAACCAAGTCGTATTAATTTTGGTAATCCATAAGCGATATTGGTCACTGTTTGAGAGTCAACCCAATTACATCCTCCAATATTTAATTCTTGTAATTTGGAATGATTTGGTTCAATTAAATTTTCCAAATGATTCGGTGTATCAATTGCATGACAAGGTAATACCATGGTTCCACTTAAATCTAGTTTAGTGAGATAAAATAAACTACTGGCTTGTCGTAATAATTTTAAGGTTTTCAAATTTAATTTACAATTAATTAAAATGACAGTACGTAAGGTATGAATAGATCGTTGAACAAGTTGGTTTAATACATTTGTTGATATTTTATCACAGTCTGTTAAATTGATATAAGATAGGGATAAGGATGGATTGATGTTGTCCTTGTTATTGTTGGTGTTATTATAGAAATGATAAAGATGTTTGTCGGTAACATGTTGACTGACTTTACTTAGATCAAGATTTGTAATTAAAGTCAGATAATGTTGTGTATATGTAAATCGATATAATTGATCAAATGTGATTAAACGAGGTGAGTAATATAATCGTACAAGTGTTATTGAACTCCAGGTACGACAGACAAGACTGAGTGATGTCAGATCATGTTGAGTTAGATAATTAAAAATATAATTAATTAATTCTGGAGGGAGGGTATCCATTTGTTATTTACGAGAGATAATTGGATGAGAAAGAGATGCGAGTTTTTTTTTCTTTGTTAATGATAAATAAAAAGAAAAGAAGTGTGTTGTAATTGTAGAAGGGTATGCCCATTATGTTAATTGAATTGATTTTTACCAATAAATCTTTAGCATGGGTTTTGCAATAATTCATTATCCTAAGAAACCCTTTTTTTTTTCTTTGAAGGATAAATTATCTTTTGATAAAGCCAACCGAGAAATTATGTAAAAGTGTCATGGCAGGATTATTCATTCTCCTAGCAGATGGTGGTACCAATTTTGTAGATTGTTCAAGTGATTTTAAAAGTAATTCACAACATGATTCAGGATAAATTAAATGATCTGTTGTTTTATCGTTTGACCATAATTCAATACGTTTCTTGTTATCATTCTTTTCTTGAGTACAATCAATATAAAAAACTTTCATTACTAAAATAAAATAAAAAATAAAACTTAGATTTTTTAATCGAATTGAAACAGATGAAGTTTATTTGGTTAAAAGCTTGACTTACCATGTTCACGATATATATCATTAGAAGTATTTTTATCCAAAAATCCTCGATTATAAATAATATGAGTATCCCAATTAAATAACCATAACTATTATATATATTTAATTGTACTCTTAATAAATTTTATCTACTAAAATTCATCTCTTTCTCTCTCTCTCAAACAAAAAGAAAATTACCAATGCATAAATCTGTTTAGTTTTACGACCTTGAATTATAAATCGATAAGTTGCATGAGCTTTTGCAGCATCAAATAAATCATAAAGAAGAAATTCCATAAAAGTTGGAAGTGATTGTTGTTGTTCCATTGGTAATATGGAAATACAATATTTATAAAATTTAGTTGCTAAAAGTGAAATTTCACCTTCTAAATGATGATAGAATAGTATTTTAGTATATGATTTTTTTTTTTTGCTTCAAAAACATTTTTCTTATCCTTTCTTACCTTGATTTTGCTCATATTGACCTTCACCAAGTGGTTCTTGACATTTTGTACAATGAATAGAAATCCATTTTTTAGATAAACCAGTATCCCACTAAAGTAATAATAACAATAATAATAATAAAATATTAATTGATTAATAATTATAATGATTGTTCATAATAAAAAAAAAAAAAAAAGAAAGAAGAAATGTATGTCATTGTAGTAGCTCCAAATCCAAAAGAATAAAACTTGTTCTTTGGTAAGCTGTTTTTTTATGACAATTTTTTTTTTAATCTTGGATTTTTGTATCGGCCAAATCGAGCATTAATCTTTCGCTACGACGGCCTTCTTGAAATCCTTATAATAACAGTAATAATAAATGAAACAAAATAAAATACACTATTTACCTTGATATTTGAAATATCATCCACTGTAAATGAATCAATCAATAAGTCTTGAGGATGTAATAATAAATAAGTCCCACCTACTAAAACCATCTTTGAACGAGCTGTAATAGGTTGCATTCGTGATCTATGTTCTTCTGGTTTAGCTTCATGACATATCCAGCATTCTACCAACTCATACCAATGTTCAGAAGGTAAATCTTTACTTTGGAATTCATTCATTGAAGTTATCAATTGATGACAAGATCGACAACTCAATCCTTGTAAATGTTCAAGTTCTTTTGCTGTCCAACATGTTTTAAGATCATCATCATATTTCTTATTACTACCAATAGGTTTAGAAACAACAAGTTTAATATCATATTCTTGTATATTAATATTGTTATTTGTTGTAGATGGTGTTGTTGTAGGTGTAGATGTGATTGTAAGAACACGAGGATCTAATTGTACATTAAACGCGTCAAAGTCGACAATAATGTTTTGATCAAAACATAGTGCATTATTTTTTATTGTAATTTTTTCAGGAACTGAATCTAAAGTAGATTCTATTGCAATAGTTGAACGAATAGCATTAATATTTGCAAGTTGTTCAGAAAAGAAAGGAATAACCATTTTTTTTTGCTTTTGCAGACACGAGTTGGATAGAAATTTTTTTTTTGCTTTTTTATGACTGATGTTAAAAGTAAAATAAAAGTCCGTTCAAGCACACAATATTTTTTGTTTGTCCGATTCTCTCAATGTTTAAGGCATCCACTATGCAACCCTATAAAAAGCATAATAGTATTAATTTACTTTTTCACATAAATGTAAAATATTCTTTAAAAAATAAATGCTGATGTGTGGCTCATTCACGGGAAAGTCTTTAAAAATTTTGATAATAATAGTGCTATGTTCAGAGATACCTATAAAAAAGTACCCAAATTTTATTTTGTTACATGTTCTTTAGTTGACACCAAAAAACTTATTTCAAACATTAAATTGATAGTTGTATAAAAATTACTATTTTAGTTTATCATTTATTTTGAATGCTACGTATTATCAACGTAGGACCAATGTCTTTTCGAATGATTTGAACGAATATTTACAAAACTTTCACTATCTAAATCAATAACATGGATGTATTCAATCTCGTATGAATATTATCCAAAATTAATTACAAAAGTATCATATATGTACATGGGTCTTTCAGAATGTGTTTTAGAACGTAGAAAGTGTGTCTTTATACCTTTCGCTTATGCACATTTGTGTGAAACAATCGAAGAGGTGATGATGTGATAGATAAAGACAGATTCTAATATGTAAAGGTCCAATAAATCCAGATGACAATCGTTATGCTAACCAGCTCAAAAACATGATTTAATTTGAATAGTTTTATTTTTACGTAGTTGTTATGCCTTATTATTACGTAATGGTAATCTAAATCATGTTACAAAAGACATATAGTGGCACTAACGCTACTATTAGTGCTGTCTAAATAAGTACAACTAGTACTACTACATTTTGTATAAGAACAGAATTAAACATATCAGTTACCATAGTTTCAAGGACGCTATATAATTTTTTTTTTCAAATTGAATAATAATAGATAGAGAGAAGAGCTTTGGTGACTAATTTGAATCTGAATCATCAAAGAAGCTGGAGTATACGTATTAAAGTTGACATTTTAAAAGCAAGTAGCGTGCGCAACATTATATTGGTATATACTATATTCATAGTAACTAATATTATGGCAGAAGTTTCTCACAGCAGATGGAATTTTATACTATCTAGGTACATTTGTAGATACAGTTGGTCGAATGAAAATATTCTTTTTTATATATTTTTGACGGAAGCAAATGTTATACGTACATGTACAACATATTTATTTACTTATTTTCTATATTTTGGTTTCCTTCTCAGATATGAATACAGTTTGATCAAGCTATAATCATATAAATAGCAATTCTGAGCTCTATATACTAAGCCTGTCAAAATTGTGAACTTTAATTAAGTACCTTTTACTCTTTGAATGTATACTAACAGGAAATAGAGAAAAATTAAATAGGAACGGAAAAAGGAGATTGAACAAGAAGAACGAATAGTAAAACTCTGTTATTGTGATTTATGCAAGCTGTATGCAAAAATATATTTAATTATGTTTTTCCAGGATTAGAAAAAAAAAAGATGCACATGAGCGGATAAGCAATTGTTTATTAATTTATGCTCAATTGTTTACTGCCGCTATTATTATTATTATTTGCTGTTGTTTTTGTTTTTTTTCGAAGGCAGATAGGAATATACATAACTATGTATTAGCGTATTAACGTTTATAGTTGATTGGTGCTCCGGTTTGTACACAATGAACCCCTCTTAAACTCATTAGTGCTCTTTTTTTTTATAATACGTATATGTAATACGTATAAAATGAAAAATAAAAATCGTAAAAAGGAATACCAAAAAAACAGCCCGAGACTCAGAACTAAAAAGCAGAGATCATAAAATCCTCAAAATAACGTAAGGTAATTGACATAAAATAAGACATACGTATTTACATTTGTGAAAATAAAATAAAGTTGTTAAATTAAAGCAAAACAAAAGAAAAATGCTAGTGTATTATGTGCATGAACAAAAAAGGATAAAGGTAAAAAAAAAGTGTACGTAAAGAGGACGAGAAATATGTATAAGGTAAATGTGTATATGTATGTATATATGTACGGTATTTTTATTTGTTGCTGTTTAACTGAACATGTTGTTGATGAAATTGTGTGTGAGAAGAGAGAAAGAAAAAGAGAGGAAATGAGAATATCATTTTAATTATATGTAAAGTATTACATGGTGGATTAACATTAATATTATTATTATTTTTCCAAAATCGCATCAGGTCCTTGCCATAAATTAATAAGCACGGCAAGGAATAGAATTAATGAAAAGCGATACCAACCCCAAATCTTTTGTATAATCATAATAAAAAAACTTGATTGCTGATGGTGATGATGTTGGTATTGATTATGCAGCTTTCTTTTACGTGGAGAATAAGTTGATGCCATAAAAACTTTCCCAACAACATTATTAGTGCTGCCTGATGTTGATATTTGCGCATAAATTGATTCTGCTCCAGCATAACCGCGCTTCATAGAAGGAGGTGGACGGAATAATGGTACGTTATAAGATGCGGATGATTGTAATTGTTCTGATGACGATGACGATGGCGATGACAGAGAATAAGATACTGCTGGCGAAAAAGATGAATGGTGAATGGGTGGATATAAGTTATCTACTGTTTCTGGCGCTGCTGTTGTTACGCTGCTATTCTCGTCTTCTTGTGGAGCTGAATAACGTTTTGTGCTTGGCATCCGTGACATTAATGGGTGGACTGCATCAAGTTCTTTGGTCCATGCATCTCGTATGTCTTTTGGTGACAGGGGTACATATTCTTGTGTAAATGACAATTTATCTTCATTGATGTTTACAGATAGACATCCCTGCAGTTGCTGTTGTTGTAATGTTTGTGCGCAATTATCATTATTATCAGCAGTTTTTATCGTGCTACGGATCGGTGTTGATGATGATTGATTGAGATCTTTTGTCCACGCACGCTCTAGTTCACTCAGGAGATTCGTTTGTGTACTTTGTGAGGCGATCATGGCAGGTAGAGGTCGGGGTCCGTTAAAATTATTATTATTGTTATTATTATCATGTTCATTAGGTATCTGAACTAACACTTTTTCATCATCATTGTCCGATAAAACCAAGGAATTGTCACAGCATTGTACAAGTTGTGATCTATAGTCTTCCACTGCTCCAGTAAGTAGTGAGATTTCATTAGCTTGCTGTTGACAAGCAATCTGTTGTTGCTGATATTCAGCGTTCATGGCTTCGTAATCTTGTACTTGTTGCTGCCATTGATTTAAATTCTGCGTTGCTTCATCCAGTTTTCTTTGAGCTGTTGATTTGGCTTCCAAGAGTCGTTGATTTTCTGCCTTTAATTTGTTAATTTGAGCAATCAGTTCAGCATCTGTAGTCGCAATATCATCATCTTCTGAAATAGATAATCGTCGATGATTATTGTTTTCTTCTCGGCGTTGCTTTTCAATAACTTCAATGGTGTTTCCAGCATGATCCAATCGTTGTTGTAAATTATTAACTTTATTTTGCAGCATTTCTACACGCTCGTTACCGGCTAATTTTGCTTTATTCAAATCTACTAAAGTAGTTTCCAACGATGCTTCCATGGCTTTATTCTTTTCAGTTAACATTTGTACAATAGCATCATGAGCTTGTTGCTGGGGAATGAGTCGCATAGTACTACTATTGTTACTTGTGTCACTTAATCCACCAGGTGAATCTACACGTTCTAACCATCGAGATGCATTTTCATTTGCGTTCCTGGATCTAGTTAGAATTGAAGTAGATGGAATCATGATACGTTCTGGACTTTTATTTTCTGATCTTTGTTGCTGTGGTTGTCCCCATCGTTGTTGGTGTTGCTTTTGTTGTTGAAGCAAGGAGTCGTGTTTTGCTTTGAGTTCTAAATTATTGTCTAACAGGGACCGACCAAGTTCTGCAGCAAGTTTGAGATCTATTTAGAGAAGTGAAGACAAAATGTAACAATCAACAATTAAAAACATGGTTTAACCAGCAATAACAAATAGTAGTTCTTGTTTTAGCTCGTGACAATGTTAAAATAAAAAGTTTCAGTTTATTGATTAGATACCTCTTTCTTTTGAACGAAGTGTTGCATATGTGTTTTTTAAGAGAGCCGCTAGTTTTTCAGGCGATGATGCTTCCCTTAATCCAGGTATTTGACTACTGCTATTACTACTATTACTACTACCACTGGCTTCGGAAGTAACACTGCTCACACTACAACTATTGGATGGTGACAACAATACTAAATCATTTGGTCTTTTCATATCAATAACGTTTTTTCCTTTTTCCCGATCAATCAGTTGCTCACTATTTGATGGTGTAGGAAGTTCTGATGGGAGATACATTTTTTTTCGTAACAAAAAAAAAAAAAAGAGAATAAAGAAAGTATAAGGAAAAAGAAAAAGGTGTAAAAGATAAAAAAAAAATAGCTTTGTATGAAGTATAAGCTAATTTTTTTTTACACACACACAAGCACTCCGCTTTACAACATTCATATTTCCCCGTCATCAGGTATTATCAAACTATGTCCATATGATGATGAAATGCCAATGGTTGTACAACAACCCTGTTGTACCTGTAGATGCCATGTAATAGCAGCTTTGGTTTAATTGATTTTTTTTGGGTTCTTCTCCTCCACTTTATAAAAAGCTCAAGTCAGCTGATAACAACTATTTGAATTATCATTAAAAAAAAAAGAAAATAAAAACAAAAGGTCTGTGAGATTGCCCATATATCGGGATTATATAAAAAAACCTTATTCAATTAATGTGATCCCATCTAAAAAATATACTTATACACGTTATCGCTGTTACATTTCTTCAATGTTAAGGCTGTTTGTTAAGGTTGTTTGTTAAGGCTGTTTGGTCTTTGTTATTTTTCGTAGTTAACTTAGTTATTAGAAAAAGAACTGTACCTATATTACTCAGTCAAAGTTTTAGAACACTTTTCTTTATTCCGTGTACTATAAAACAAACTTTTCTTCGTCATGACGCATGATAGATGCATTAAAAGTCCGGGGGATATTTTCATTTAATCATGGAGTTTATGTAAATTGTTGCTTTATCTACAAAAACACAACACTCAGTATAAGAAAATGTGGCGAAAAGTTTCAGTCACACGGTTAGATGCATTACAGGTACTACAACATTAAGCGCGCGTTCAAAAGCTGTTTTGATATTTAATTTTATAATCTCAGAATTTTTTTATTTTTTATTGGTGTATGTTCTTCCGTTTCATGATGGTTGATTTTTTCCTCCCTCCCCTTTAATAATGCCTGTTTTTGCCTCTGTTTTTCTTTCTTCCTTTCTAGATTTTTACTTTGATTAGAAGAAATAGTGTACATACAGTACATATTAGCTTATAATATTGTAATAAGGTTATAATTATTAATATAATAATAATAAACATCAACAAAAAAATATTTTTTGCTCGGTGTAACGAATAACGTAATGCAGTGTGTACCATCACGAGAATTTCTGAAACGTCGGTTGCTCGATTTGGTTTTTTTTTTTTGTTCTTGAGGATCTTTTTCTTTTGAATATAAAACTCCATTGTTTGAAATAATATCGATGAGAAAAAAAAGATGTAGTAGCCAGTATGATGGATTTTTTTTATGCAAGTTTACACGATAAATCATGAACGGAAGAGGTAGTAAGCATCTCACCATTTTAACTACACCAAAACATACTCACATTTTTTGGTAGCAAGAATATAGTATACATAACCATTATACCTACTTACCATGTATAACATATTATTGTGAATATAAGTTGATATAAAATACACCATAATGGTTGATTATCAGCTGGTTTTTTTTTGAACATTATACATGCTTGCACGGATAGTTCTCACGAATATTGTTGACGTTTTATCATATATTTACATCAGGGGAAATTACTACTATCCATCGGATCCATCCGGTACCGGAAGTAATTTGTTTACATTATTATACACAATGAACAACAATGACTTGTTGAAAACAGGGTAGATATGTGCTTGTGTAAATTTTTACTTATCATTACACGACATATCTTGATTATTTCTATTGTGCTACCTTTCCTTTCAATTTTTGCAACAATTTCTACTACTACGTATATAAGATCGACAATGATATAAATTTAAAATATACAAGTTTACCAAAAAAAGATTCGTTTTTATAAAGAAACCCAAACAAAAATAGAAAACATAAATTCCCATTCACAGAATTATCCGTGTTTCACATTTACTTTTTGCAATTTTCTGGTTACAAGAAGTATATAAAAAGTTTTTCTCATTTAACTTTATTGTTTTTGATCATGATCTTAATGATGGATACGAAATATTCTTTTACTTATACATATAATTTTTTTTTCTTATCCTTATCATTTCGTCATCAGTATGAACAAAAGTTGGCTTTTTGTTAAACACTCAATACCTAATGTGGTGAAAGAGGTGTTACGTACTAGTAATCTATAAGTGAAAGGCATATGACAGACGGAAGTGATATATCTCCGATAGCAACATTTATACCCATCTTCCAATGGAATGGGATAAGCAAATATAAACCGACGACATTATGACGAGGACAACTAGCAAAACCAAACAATAAAAAAAAACACGAAGACAAGGCTAAACTCGTGGTTTTTTGTTCAGTAGAGATAAAAGTCATTGTTCCTTTTACAAGCATGGTGGTAGGAATAATATCAGATCACCATGGAAATCCAATAGTTGAAATAATTATATTTGTTATCGAAATGGTTTCCAGGCATGTATATTATCGATATTCGACCATTTTCTTGTTAGAAAAAAAAATATTAATCAACCATGTCGCGTGTTTCATATTAAAAAGATTCCTTGAAACGATCATTTACTCATGACCAAGAGTAAGGTGACACCGACCGTTATGCATTATTGCTGACAGCAAGCAACTAAGCCAGAGCGGGAAAGTTTGCGGAAAAAAACCCTCCTCTTTGTGCCACCGACGAAGACAACACTTTAAGCATTTTTTGTTGTTACCTGATCACAAAAAAAAAATGTCAGCTCACCTCGATCAGTTCATTTCCTGGGTCAAAGAAAATGGCGCCACTTATGAAAAGTTTGATTTCAAAACTGGTAAAGTTAAAAATGTTTAACACCAAAACAATAAAGTAAAAAAAAAAGTACTATATAGTTATTGCGATTGACACAACACATATATAAAACTTCATTATAGATTCCGAAGGTATAGGTTGTGTCTATGCAACAACTAAAGTGGGAGCAGGTGAATCCTTAGCAACACTTCCATTTCGACTTGCTATAACCGAAAAAGTGGCACGAAACGCGCTTCCCAATTTAGATCAACATTCGTGTCGTAATGTCATGTCCCTCTTTTTGGCCCAACAAAAAAAAATTGGGAACGAATCGTTTTATGCACCTTATTTGAACATATTACCAGAAAAAATAATGACAGGATTGTGTTTTGATAAAAATGATATGCGATTTTTAGAGAATACAACATTATATAATTCAATTGAAGAGAGGAGACAAAACGTATACAACGAATTTCAGCAATTGATAAAGGATTCACCTGAAAATAAAAATATCACATGGTAAATAGAAGAAATGTTATTATTATTATAGGGTTAATTGGAAGAAGGGAATATAGGTTACTAAACGACAATTTTCTTTTTTGTAGGGATGAGTTTCTGTGGGCTTATTCTGTTTTGTCATCAAGATCGTTTCCATATTCTTTAATTGATCCGAGTTATGATGGTCCTTCAGAAGTTTTGTTTCCTTTACTTGATGCACTGAACCATAAACCACATACTCATATTACATGGATGCGGAATGGTGATCCAGAAACTGGATCATTATCCTTTGTGATTGGTAATGAAATAGAAGCAGGCGAGCAAATATTCAATAACTATGGCCCAAAGGTTTGTGATTTACGTATAATATGCGGATTGCCTGAAAACGACAAAAAGAAAAAAGAAATAAATACCAATAATTAAATTTTATTGTTTTTATAAATATAGTCAAATGAAGAATGTAACAATATAATATATATTTCTTTTAATTCAACAAAAGTATAATCAAATAATCTATAACTTATTAAACTATTTTATTTGCAAACTAGTGTTGCTTGGATACGGGTTTTGCTTTGAGGTAAATATACAAGCATAGTTGTCTATATTTACTCAAAAACAAATAACATCTTTCGTCCTTCCTTTTTCTTCACTTTACTTTCTTTTTTAGAACAACGAATATGATCATGTTGCACTCAAGCCAAATATTTCTATGGATCCTAATGCACAAGCAAAACTTCAGATCGTACAACAAGCGAATGTAGTATCGTCCTCCAAAGAAGAACCACTATTGAACTATATCCATCAAGATAATATCCCATCCTCCTTTTACAAATTGATGCGAATTATGGTGATGAATGAATTAGAACTTTCCTGCTATTTGAACTGTACCGATTCTTCTTTGTTAGATTTTGTAGGGTATCGCAATGAAATTGCCATGTTAAATACAATCAATGCACTTTTACAAGCAAGATTAATGGCGATCAGGAAGTTTTCAGTGGATATTACACATATCACATCATGGCAAAAATATGCAATTTTATATCGTCAAGGTAAACAATTTTTTTTATATTATTCCTACGAGACGTTTATTTTTTCCTAATCCAACGACCTTTTGTTATATCCTGGTACATTATTTTTGGATAGGTCAAGAAAAATTGCTAACCATCATTGTCGCGAGAATTGAACAGGAAAAATCTAATATGTTAAGAAGGATGTCTACAGTCACTGAACTACCTCCAGTTGCACCTTTCCTTAGTATTATTAACCCAGAATATTTTGCGCAGCAAAAACAACTTTGGGATATAAAAAAAACTCAGGAAGAAAAATCTAATAGTGGTGTTGTTACACTTGATTCTGTTGTAATTACATTAAATCAACTTCTACAACGAAATCCTCGGTTTAAGAAAGCTACTGAGCAATTATTCGAAGATATTGAAGAAGAGCAAGATATTGTTATGATGTTAGCATTGATTGAGGAAAGATCAAAGGGCAGAGAAAGCAAGTGGAATGCTTTTTTTGAACGAACAAGGTGATTTCTTTTTATCTTTTTTTTTTCCCCTTGAATAAAAAGTATCACTAATGCACATAATATAATTTAGAGATATAAACAAAAATCAAGTACCCAGTAATGAAGAAGCCGTTGAAGAGTTACAAGATTTATACGATTCTTTATTCCCTGCATTTACGGAAGCATTTCCTGATACATTTTCCGCAGAAATTTATTCTTTTGAGGCGCTGTTATGGGCTGAATATATTCTTAATAATTATTCATTGAATAACTCTATCTTTATAGTTCCAATTTAATTAGCCTACATCTATTTATAAATCACATCATAGCCTAATTCTAATACTATTCTACTCAGTTCAATAATATTTTACTAATACTGACCAAAATCTGTCATCATAGTAATAAATTAAATTAATAGCAAGTAATTGTACAAAGTTTTTTTTTTTTTTTGAGCTGACGATTATACCGAAAAACAAATTCAGGGCCAATTTTTTTTTTCTGGCGGGGAATTCAGTTTGAATCTGTTGTTTGCTTTTTACAACCAAAAAAGGCCCCTTCTTTGATTCTTTCTCCCCGATCGGTAAAACATTTGACGGTATTATGTCGCTATGCAAGTGTACTAAGTTATGCATTATATTTTAGTATTATTATTAATTATTAATTTAAAGACAAGAAAAATTGTATCATTATTAAATATAATTTAACACTTTGACATTAAGTTTATCGGGGTACACATGAGCGCATGCAAAAAGTGAGTTGGTGAAACAATAGAAGTGAAAAAATGTAAGGATGTTTACTATCTTTGGATTCTTCTCTACTTTTTTTTTCTTGCTTGTTGCTTCTCAATAATTATTACTTTACTGCTTTTTTTTCACCGCTCTCTCTCCTTTTAAACAGTTTTTCTTACCAACAACAAGAACCATAATAGAGAGGCACTGGTCATGTCTCTCAGCATATATCAGTATGCACTCATTTTGCTATTTGTGGTGACCATTCTATACCTTCTCCGCTGGCTTTTGGTGTTGCGCTTTCATTTACACATCAGGCGCGTGGGGTTCTTTTCTATTACCGGCATTCGATATCATCAACGCAACGATGCCAAACCAGAATGGTCAATCAATGTTGGGAAAATAAAAACACGGTTTAAACGTTCGACAGATGTTGCTTCATCGGCTTGGATCACAATTCATCTCTCTGACATTGTGCTTGCCATCAGTAGCCTCGATGCCCTTTTATCGTCTTCAAAACAACGACATAAACGGCAACAAAATAAACGACCTTCAACAATTAATCGACGATTATCGAATATGGGTGATTCATTAAAAAGGATACCATGGTGGTATTCATTATCTATCGTTAAATTTATTCTTAAATTTACATCCGCTTTACCGGCTCAATTTGTTATGGCTGGTTTAGCCAATTATGTCGACGTTCAAATTGATGGATTAACGATATCACTCGACCATGTTGGACAAATATGCATTGAGAAGCTCAATTTTAGTTCAATCTTGTTTGCAGCAATCCAACGTGGCCCGCCGCCATCATCTTCAACGACACCGTTATCATCATCATCGTCATCGTCAGTCACAGCCGCTGCTAAGCCCGATGCTTCTTCTTTTGTCAACAGTAACCTTTATAGCAGCGATACTCATTTTACATCTGATTCAAGTGCAGAAAATGATAGATTCCATGCTTGTCGTCAACGTCATTCACTTAAACGAGCGGAACATTTATTCAAAGAAAAGTTTTTTGAAATTACAGTCCAAGTGGGGCATATTGGATTTCATGGAACTGATAAAACAACCGAAATATGGGGATTGCCAATGGGAAGTCGGGTAGGTATTTCTTACCATCTTTCCGCTGGGTGCTTGACGCTCAAGGATGTGGATGTGACATTACAAGTAGATGCAATTCAAATTAAATTGGATCAAATTTCTCAATTGGTTCAAGCTATACGCCAACAAGTACCAAGGGCTCAAAAGTCAACAAACTCGACAGCCACAACACCGACAACGCCTACAACACCATTGTCACCATCGTCATTATCAGCATCAACAGCAGCAACAGGAACAGGAACATCGAATCAATCTAATGTTGTCAAAGATCAGCCCCAACCAAAAAAGAATGCTGTAGCATCATTATTACGAATTATTCGGACACTGTCTATATCAATATCCGACACTGCGTTGACATGTGAGACAAGCGAAGGATTATATACCTCTGTTAGACTTCACTCATTGGTGCTTACATTCGCGGCACAAGGGGCGGTCAGTAATCGAGCACGAGATCAGCCATCTCTTTACGTGATCCAGGGGGATGTCGACTTAATCACATGGTCAATATTCAACAACAAACCAGATTTGGCAACTGAATGTATTGAACCCATTCATGTGCCCAAGACCAAAATATCTGCAACAATTACTGAAGCCATGTTGATGGGAAGTAGTAATAATGATCAACAACAACAGGACCTATCATTATTACAAAGTCAACAAGATGAAAGAAAACAACGACGGACAAGTGGACCTGCCATGTTGCTGAGCAGTATGGCATTGGAACAAGTAATTGGCAACAATGCTCTAACTCAACGATTTCTTCGAATATCCGTTACCATTTGTGATCCAAAATTTACAATGGATGTGGATAAGAAACGGCTTTTCGATTTATTAATTCAAAAAACAGCTAAGAGCAAGTATTTGGGAGAAGAAGGAGTAGTAGAAGAAGAAGAGGATAAGAAGGTGGATAATGGTGAATTAAAATCTCAATCATTGTCGAATATCAAGGAGAACAGATGGATGAATAAGCGACCACTGGGAGATCTACCTAGAGTTTTATTCGCTATCAATATTGAACGACCTCTTTTGGATTTTTGTAACTCAGCTGTCAAAGACAATGGTCATGGTTTGATCACTACATCGAATATTTCTTTCGAGTTTTCTGGTGAATATATACCTCGTACTCCATCAGCAGCTTCTTCACCACCACCATCACCATCACACGATGAATATGACGAAGGGATACGGAAACGACGACAGCCGAAATCATGGGTCAAGTTGTTTCGAAAAAGTTGGAAACCAAAAGATCCGACGCCTCAAACAAACCTGGAGACAGATTGGGATTATCACACGAGGATAGTTGTCAAGATCGAAAGTGTCGCAGTGCGACATGGGAGAACAATTAATGCCATAACAACAACCAAAGATGAAACTATTTTTGATATCGGAAAAGTAGATCTTGCGCTTCGAACACAATTGTTGGCAGAGCCAGAATTATCATGGGATGGAACAAGACAAAATCGGATAGGAGTAACATGGGATTGGGAAAAACAACAAAATGAAATAGAACTATCGATTGTATCCCCATCATTGAACTTATCATCTACGGCTACAGATGGACAAAATAGCTTTGATTTTTGGATTGATCGTGTGTTACTACCGTTATTGAACAACAATACACGAAAAAAAGGATCAACAACAACGATTCCAGTGATGCCACGAGGGAAATCTAGATTTGACATGACAACATTTACAAATCATATTAAGGCAACCATGATTGTCGATAATATTTCAATTATCATGACTGGTGTAGATAAAGGAATCAAGGGTAAACGAGAGATACCACTTCAATATATGGATAATGCACCCAAAGAAGATACCACTGTCCATCTTGTAACTGTGATTGAATCGTTTTCGATTGGATTCACAGGTGTCACAATTGCACGCTCACATCATCATCATCGGCGATCGACTAGTAGTATGGACTCAGGCAAGGAAAAGGATGAATGGGGATTCCGGCCTCGATTGGGTAATTTACGTGGACAATTGCGACAGCTAACAATCAAAAGAAAGTTTAAAGTGGGATGTCAAGAAGAAAAATCCGATAAGCTGCTTTTCTGGTGTTCACATATTAATATGTCAACGGATGTGGCTATGGAAGGGTTAAAGGTTTGCTTGAGCCCAGCTGTTGTTGCAAAAAAATGTGGAATTTTATATAGTATTGACGCTCATTATGCCATATTAGTCGCATTATATGAAATAAAGGATATCAAAGCACGATTATCTCAAAAGATAATAACTCATAGTTATCACCAACAACAACAGCAACAGCAGTATAATTCCAACAAACCTACAACGGGGAAAATATCTGTCTTGAAAGTCCAGCTTCAAATCAATCGTACAGATGTTTCAATTACGTTACCCAATTATGCCAGATTGTATCTTCGCATGGATGAACTCAAGTCACGACAACAAAATGGCGCGATAAGTTCCCATCAGCCAATCGTTACTGTTCGTAACATCATGTTATTTGGGTTATCAACTCTCAAAGCAGGAAAATGGGAACAGCTTTTTGAACTGGATAATGTTGAATTCAGTCGCATATACGACAATAATAAAGATGACAAGAGGATACATCAGCTAATCGTGTCTAAATTGTTTTTACGAGTCCCATACAAGTTTGTCGTTGCCAATATTTTTGATAATGCTGTTACTTTTACTAAGGTACTCAAGGTAATGCATGGTCGATTCTCTGGAAAAGAACCATTCACCTATCTCGGTCCATCATTATCCTCAGGTCCACGAAAGCTACCCTATATGTGTCTCAAATGTGGTACATTCCGATTACAGTTTGATGATGATCCATTGGAAGCACGTTTACGAGTCATTTACAGAACTGGATTGGGAGAACAGGTGAACCGAATGGCTTTATATGAAGCGTTTGAGGCGAAAGCACAAACAATCATTCGTTCACCAAATGCCAAGGATGCAAGTAGAAAGGGGATTGATAGTGATAAAGCCAGGAATCGGTTCTTGAACTCGGACAAGGCAAAGACATCATCAGCTATCGATCGCGACGATGGATCGGTTGCTGTGGATAGTAGTAGCGGTAGCGGAGCTGGTGATGAAAGTGATGGATCGTCAGCAGATGCACATGTAAATGAAGTTTGGCAAATGCTGCAAGAACACAATTCTGCGACGTGGATCAAACATATCAAGAGAGCTTTTCATCAAGAAGAAAGTGAACATGACGAATCGAGGGTATCTGATTATTGGCGTGTCGGTCAGCTCAATGATGTCTATGATGATGACGGACATTACGAAGTTTCAAATCTTTTTTCTATTGAAACATTACCATTACCAGCTTATCCACCCTTGTTTGACTTCACCATGATGAATATGACGCTCAACATTAGTGTTCCAGATTTTCCACTTGAAGACACCCGGTTGTTTGTACATGAAAACGGTAAAGGCATACCCATCGACACCGACTTTACAACGTTGGTGCCGTTCAAATTAAATTGGAAGGCTGGTGAAACGTGGGCACAAATTCGCGATTACCCAATACCACTATTATTGGTGCCACCCCCAAAGAGTAACAATAATAACGAAGAAGAAGTAGCATGGTCACTTTTGGGTAATTATGTATTGGGAGATCAGCGCGGTCATTTGGATGCAACGAGACGAATCACAATATCCATTATTGATACCATGCCGCATTATACCATCGATATTGCACGTACCGCTTCTCCTGCCAAGTTTTATTCCATTGTGAATATTAATGTGCACACACAAGATATGTCGACGATATCATGGTCTGTACCATATCAACCAGCAATTCAAGATATATCAAGAACATTTGACTCATTCACTCGGCCACCTGTGGATCCATCACCAAAAATCGGTATTTGGGACAAGATTCGGTTGATTATTCATACAAAGACAAAAATCTCTTTTGTGGGTGGTGGTAATTTTGCATTTTTAATGAAGGGAACCCGTGATCCATATGATACAAGTGAGCGTGGCTTTGGGCTCGCCAAGGTGTGGAGCAACAACGTTGTATGGCTACTGGGGCATGATAATCCAGATGGCGAATTTCTGCAGATTATTAGTCGGGATTATGCATTTGGTGTACCTGATTTAATTCATGGTGGGTATACTTCGACATATATTTTGCCAGGCGTTTCAAGACCCCTGGATTTGAATGATAAAGAAAAAGAAGGATATGGTAGCTCAGCATCTATACCAAAACGAACACGGACATTGACTTCGTTATTGGCTGAATCGAGATCGGATCCACGATTTGTCAAGGTTGCGCTCAAACTCACTGATGGTATTCGCATGGGCATCGGCTTGCAATTTGAACGTGTATGTGCACCAGGATGTCCTAATTGTGATAGTGATGATTTTATGCGACGCGCATCCATGAACACTCGACCAGACTTAACAAGATGTCGATTTCTTACGTTTCTTCCATATTATAAAGTACGGTTTAAAACACCACATTCAGTACAAGCTATGGGTGACAAAGCTAAGGTAATTAATAAAAAAAGAACATAGCTTTCATATTTTCGTTTTTATAGTTACTCATTATTTTTAATGAATGTTAATACTAATTATACTCCTTTTTTCCTGCTTTATTTAGAATTATGATGCATATGAAGGTTTTCGCTCCAATTTTATTCATTTCTCAATTAGTATTGTCAAGATTGGAGCTGAAAATCCAGAGAAGATTGATATTACCAATGCTACTATGAATTCAATGCATTTGACGCCTGGATTTATGGATCATTTCGTTACTTGGTTTCGATTATTCGGTGGTGCTATGAGTTATCCAATGCGAAACGGCCCGCTCTTTCCAAGAGCCGACCCGCGACCCACCAAGAAATTTGGAAAACACATGCGAAGCATGAAATACAAAGTTGTTCTTCACCCTTTGACTATTGGTTATTTTTACAAGGATCAAAATGCGGTTGATGATAAAAGAGTCGAAGATACTGGGGATTCTGTCGGTTTAAAAGCATTGGTGTCTGCTTTCAATGTTGACATTCATCAACGACGGGAAATGACCGATGTTGAAAACCATAAATTGGATGAAAAACGACTCAAGGCGAATTGGCCCATGCATGAGGCAGAAGTTCATTTGAAGAGTATAGATTTACGTGCTATACGTGCTCAGTATTCGGCAAAAAGTGACACAACTAGTCAAAATGGGGGTAGTAATATCCCAAGTGTAGCTGTGGATGGTCTTAGTGGGGAATCATCCAGCAGTGATAACAACAGCGGTACAGATCCGGATTTAATGGATGGATTGGATCGTGATGTAAATACTGATACAGAACCATCTGACTGGGTGGATCTTGATGATTTTGTCGAATTACAAGTCATGAATCCAGATCACGCTCCTACTGTTCAAGTGTTACCTTTCGCTTATTCCCCTTGTTTATATTACCTCAAACAAACAAATCGTGCTGATCGGGAAAAGTATCGATATTTGAGGAACACACATAATTGTATCATGGGAACAGCTGGTGGTAAGCTATCATTTTCAAGAGGATACCCAACAAAATAGCCTTTTTCTCTTTTCTCTTTTCTGGTTTATTGTGTATTAATGCTGACTGGTTTGACCGCATAAATTATTTATTTATAGACACACGTGAAATACAAATGGGAATTGTACAACAACGATGTCAAAATATTGACGTTCAGATTAAAAAACATCAAGCGCGGATAAATGGTGTTGAAAAGAAAATATCGGGACCAAAAGATGAAAAGTTATTGAATGAGGTAAATGATATATTTAAGAAACGGAAGAGTATATACATATACTTGATAAAATTGGTGATTAACATAGTCACCGTTTATATAGTCTCGTGCAATCGTTGAAAAAACAGAACTGTTATTTGAAAAGAGAAATGTACTACAACGTTATCTTCGAGAATTATCAACCCAAAACATGCCAAATGTATCTGAAACCAATGATATTAACAGTGATGAAGGATCCTATTCAAGTTCAACCATTTTTGGTCGGGATCCACTATCCACGTGGGAAGATCTGATGGGGCATTTCAAGCAACGAATTATTGTTCACAATCCACAAATCATTTGGAATAATGCTGTGCGCAACATTACATATCATTTTCTGGATGTACGGGCTCATCGTCGTGCTTTGGATTATTATACATCGATGCGCGCAGTTAAATTTTTACGTGATATTATTGATGAATCCTCACAAAAGGAACGTGAATCTTGGAAACGGGATACTGTGGTAGTAAACGATGACGACGATATTTTTGATAGTCATATGGCTGAAGAATTGATTCAAAAACTACTTTCTGAACAAACCACCAATTTTGTTGCACTCAATGAAACAGAAGAAGATCTTGAAAAAAAGATAAAGATCGATATGGATATGCCTACTGGAAAGGTCAATGACCCGGAATGTCAGCGGAAAAGTATTCCAGCAGGATATGAAATGAAAAGTAATTATCTTGTCGATTTATTACATCCACAAATTAGTATGCAAAGCGATCGGGATCCAGATAGTCTGGTTTTACTTGCCAACGACCGGATTCAAGCCAAAGGATTTAATATTTTTGATGCAAATTCTGCCAACGTGGAAGAAATGGATCTTGTCAAGAACAGAACAATTGTTAGTTTAGATAATTCTCAAGTTTTTGTGGCGAAAAAGGAACAATTTGATACTGTGGATCTTTTGTTTGATAATCATTATGGTGCAAAACAAACTGACCGTTGGCTTGCATGGGTTCCACCAGAAATGCTTATCAAGTATATTAAGCGGTCAGACAAGTTTCAACGAGTGGCATATCGTCTTGCATCCACTGTTCAATATGATAAGTACAATGAATTGCGTTTCAAGACCAACCCAACAGCATTTGCCTATAACCATCCATTTGAAGATCAATGTGATTCTGTCCATCTCAATATTCCTGAACTTGCATTGACAGCTAATTCAAGTCATTACAATGCCATTTTCGAGGTCGTGACTGATTTGTTGTTATACAAGGAACCTGCCAAAAAGGAACGTTTGGCTCGACTTCGGGAAATCATGATGTCAGCTGACAGAAACAATCTCGGCAAGGCTATTGAAAGAATCATCCAGCTTCAAGACCGTGTCCGTCAACTTTCACATACATATACCCAATATCGACTAAACCTACCCCATCTCGATCACAACCAAATCGACGAATTCCGTACTATTCGCGCGTCCAAATATGAGCATTGTGAAGAACTCTATCTGGGTATGGAAGCAATCAAATTAACACAACAAAGTAACACTCGCAAAAACTACCATGAGCCCAAAACGAATCTCAAGTTTGTATTCATTGCCGAGAAACTTTTGTGGGAAATGTTACAAGACAACGATACACCTCTTTGTGAATGGAATTTGGTCAACGCAACATATATTCTCACAAGTAAAGAAGACAGATCTAGTAGTAACACATTTGAAGTGGATTTATTGACTGTGAAGAATAAAACAACATCTCCTGTATTTTCTGAAGTTCTTGGACCATATATTGATCCGCGAAAGCCGACCACTCCAGACTTTTCAAGGCACAAGATGTTACGTGGCTATCTTGTCGATCTTCCACCTGTTGGCGGTATTCCAGTGACTCAGCACTTGGAGGTGAATCTATACCCCTTGCGTTTGCAGATGACATATGAATTTGGTAAAGCGATGGCTTCATATGTGTTTCCACCAGAAAGACGGCAAAAACCTGTTTCTCATTCTATATCAGATGGCTCAAAGTCACCTGTTTCTCCACCCAATGGCTCTGGTAGTGCTAGTCTGAACTTAGCTGCTGCTGATGGTGAAAATTCAATATATCATTCCATTTCAAGCAATGATATGCGTATAATGGATGATCCAGAAATTATTGTATCTGGTAATGAAGTACAATCAACAGAACAAACGCTTGAAATGGTCACGAGTTTATCTGCACCATCAACAGGTAGAAAGGGTGGTTTGAAGAATGGGAAGAAAAAACAAGCCAAAAAATCTGTAGTGGATGATCTTTCTGTTATGAAGAAACGTGCATCAAGTAATCGGGCTTTTCTTTTGGTCAAAATCCCGGGAACTCGACACTGTTTGAGTTATCAGGTACAGCTTACTTAAAATAAATGAGAAGGGGAGGTAAAAATAGAAAGGGTTAGCAAGCAAAGAGAATTAACAATTTTGTTTTGTTTTTTTTAAAATTAAAAAATAGGGACAAAAAGAAAAAAATATTGAAGATTTACGTGATTTTACTTTCCAACAACCAAATTTGGAATATCGCAATAAAACATGGTCTTGGTTCGAGTTGATGTCAATTATTAAGAAAGGTGCGTGTGTGTGGATTCAACAGAATAGTTTTTTTAACAAAGAATAAACATCAACTGATCAAGAAAAAAAATTAATATATATAGATTTTATGCGTGCTGCAGTATTACATAATAGTACAGCATTGCTCAAAGAAAAATTAATGATCCGCCGTCATCCAAGAGAAAAGTTGGTAGAGTCAAGTATATCGACACAAAGCAATCCTCCACTTACTGGTGATGTTGATGGTGATGAATTTGTTGACGACGGATCCGAATCAACAGATAGTTCAAATGATGAGATGGATGAACTTGAAAATGATGCTGTTTCTCTTCGTTCAATGAATATGTGGGAAATGGAACATGGGACTGAACCAGCTCATCAGCAACATACTCGACGACTGCTTCCATGGTCTCTGAAGTAAGTGCTAAATAAATGATACAAAACACGTGTTCTTTGGTTTAGTCCATAATACAATGGATGGATCACTAATTTGTCATTTATTATTTAGATCACGGAAAAGACAAATGACAGATACTGGTACCAGTGGACATTCTCTTCATGACGATATTCGTAATAATGAAAAACGGCATAGTATTGATAGTATGGATCTTCGAGAAACTTCCTCCGTATTAGATGAAGAATTAACAGCCAAAGGACGAATGCTTCTTGGTAAAAAATATAGTGGACCGATCTATTCATTTTCGAACTCCAAACCTAGCAGCAGCAAAGGAAAACGTCCAATTACTCAGAGGACAGAGAGTTAACAAGCTTTTTGTACATAATATATAATTTTTTTCTTTACTTGTTTTGCATCAGAGTAGATTCGCAATTATTGTTTTTCTTTCTCTTTGTAATTTGTATATAATTAATAAATAATGAAAATACGTAATAATTTTCTTCTAATATCATACAAAAGTGTCAATATATGATGTATTAAGCTCATAAGATCATTCTTATTGACGGTAATTGTTGTTATAATAATTATATATTTTCAACATAATCTTTTAAAGGTCAGGTAGTATATCAATCGGGGAAACAGAGTTTTTATTATGAAATGAAGCTTTTAGATGAACTGATCACGATTGTTTTATAATGTCCAAGCAAAGTTCTTTTTACCGATTGTCGGAATTAAATCCGACAAATGCATGATTAAAACAAGCCACTTCTTTTTGCGGTAATACCGACACATCAAAAAGTTACCTAACGAATTTTTTTTCGAGTTACTTTTTTTAACTACTTAAATATATAGAATGGGTATCAAAAAGCCATCAAAAAGTAAATTGAGACGTTTGTCAAAGAGAGCAGTAAAGGATACTGAAGCAGAACCTGTTGAAGAAGTAACCAATGCCGAAAGCATTGTACAAGAGGACGATGAAGCTCCCGAAGCTGTTCCTTTAGAGCAACAATCTGCAAGCGATGTCGAAGACGATGCTAATGAAATTTCTGATAACGAAGAAGAAGAACAACAAAAAGAAAAGAAAGAATTAGTTCCACGAGTTAATGAAGAGGTATATTAATCATGCTTTTTTTTCATTCTTAATATTTTGAATCTATATTTTTTTTTGATCGATGAAATATTAATAATAGTAATAAAAACTAATATGTATATATAACTTATAGGAAGCCATGATTCGAATCACAAATGAATTTAAATTGAAAAAATTACCTTGGATCGAAACTTTGACAGTAACTTCTTCTAAACCCATCGATATTCCTGATATTAAAGATGATATGACACGAGAACTTGCATTTTATGAACAAGCCCTGGAGGCTGTCAAGATTGGCAGAGAAAAGGTATTAGAGGCTGGTTTGCCTTTCTCTCGACCAGATGACTATTTTGCTGAAATGATTAAGAGTGAAGAGCATATGGCAAAGGTATATTATTATTATTATTATTATTGTATTAACAATGTGTTATATATAAACAAAATAAAGACAAGACCAAAAAAACAAAGGAATATCAAACTAATTTTAGTTTTTTTCTCTATAAATAAAATAGGTTCGACAAAAACTTTTGGATGAATCAGCTCAACTCAAGGCATCTGAAGATGCTAAACGTCAAAGACTTCTTAAGAAATATGGCAAGAAGGTTCAAGTTGAAAAACAATTGGAACGACAAAAACAAAAGACTGATACACTTGAAAAGATCAAATTGCTTAAGCGAAGTATGTTATTTTAATGTTTTATATTGATTAAATTAGAAAAGAAAGATAAACTAACTAATAATGATAATTTTTATATTAAAATAGAGCGAAAGGATGCTGGTACAGATCTTACTACAAATGATGATTTCGATATCGCATTAGAAGGTGATGCTGAAAAGAAGGGTAACAGCAACAAGAAACAAAAGACAGGAAAAGGAAAAGGAGAAAAGATAATTAGCAAGAAGAGAGAAGCAAAGAATGCTAAATACGGTATGGGTGGTAAGAGACGTAATAAGAAATCCAATACGGCAGAATCTTCTGCTGCCCTTGGTAATTTTAACAAAATGAAGGGTAAACCTATTTACCTTAGCAAAGCCAAATCCCGCAAGTAAACCCATTTATCATCACTTTTAATAATTCTATATTCTTTTATTTATCGCATGCATTATTCTTCCTTTTTCGTTATTCCTTATATATTGTATTATACACGAAACACTCTTACATTTTTCTTTTACTACCATCACCACCAATTGACACACAGAATTCCATTTCTTTTCTGTTTTTTTTTGTATTGTTTTGTTTTCATTCTATTTAACTAAAAAAAAGATAACTTTATCATTGAAACTATTACCATGAATTTGTTACATGATATTAATATATATTACGTACTACCAATTGTAACAATTATTAACATGAGCCTTGTGACATGTTACTTATTTATATAATAAGATTTTCAAGGGGAAGAAAGGACCTCCCCCCCCAGGCTTTTATGCATTATTATTAAATCCCATATCATGATTTCCGATCTAAAAATGACTTTGGCCTTTTTTTTGACGTCATGTACTTAATCTGTTTAACTCTCTTTTTTTTCTTCTTCCTCAACTGACTCTTTATTTTTTACTTTCTCTCTTTTTTTTGTTTAATCGATCCTAGTCCTATTTTTAGATGTCACATTCCCCAACGCTTTTTAAAAGCGCATTACTAAAGTCTGCTACTGGAGCACAGCAAGAAACTATTAAGGTCACTGAAGAATCCTCCGGTGAGTCTTCTTCTTTATCTTCCTATACCTCTGAACCGTCTCCACATAACAACAAAGAGAATGACAGCAAATGTATAACAGAAGTGACATTACTAGCAAGTCGTCCCGCTATAACAAAGACACAATCAACTCCACCATTACCAGCTTCTTCAGGCAAACAAAGTCTGACACACCAGTTTCACAAACATCGAAAACTATTATTTAAAGCGCGTATGACCAAGTTTGATATTTCCAATCCTGAAACGTCAAGCGATACGTTTCGAGGATTTTATACTTTGTTTTGGATTGTCATGGCAATTTATATCATTCAAAGTGCCATTCGTTGTTATGAACAAGAAGGAGTTATTTTGAGTCTAGGCTTTTTTCGTCTTTTTTCAAAAGATGGTTTAACATTATTGATATCTGATATAATTATGGTAACAACTACTATAACAAGTGTTTTATTTTCAAAATTATTGATACGGGGTGTTATACCTTATGAACCCGTGGGTGCCTTATTACAACACGTGTGTCAAACAGTGTTTTTGTTTTTAAACATTTATTGGATTTTCCGGAGGTAAATATAGCAAATAAGGGGATTCAAGAAATAAAGAAAATAAGAACGGTTGGGGGAGTAATGATCTGCACTAAAATTGGAAATTGAAGAAGGGGGGTGTTTGTCGCTTAATGATATGTGAATATTAATTAACTTTTCATATTATATTTATAAAATATAGAGATTGGCCTTGGGTACAATCTGGATTTTTTACATTACATACTATTGTCATGATGATGAAAATGCATTCATATACAAGTTTAAATGGGGAACTATCTATTAAGTATAGACGGCTTAAATATTTAAAAGAACACGTTCCAAAATGGATCGCCGAACATAAAGAGGAAAATGAAAAAACAAGTCAAAAGTTGGAAGAACTAGAGCATGAAATGTCATTTTTAGAAGATGAACTTGTTCATGGCAATACACGTTTCCCTGATAATGTCACTTTGTGGAACTATTTGGATTATTTATTGGTACCCACTTTAGTATATTCTTTAGAATATCCTCGAACGGAAAGGTAATGTATACATATATCTGGAAGTTAAAGACATGTTTATATATATATTTACCTAAATTGATTTTTCTATTTATAGAATTCGACCATGGTATGTTTTGGAAAAATCTCTGGCAACATTAGGATCATTCTTGTTGTTGTACGTAACGACAGAACGTTATATTTTACCGAAGCTTTATGACTCTGATATGTCTGATCTTCGTGTTATCGTTGAACTTTTGTTCCCATTCATGATTAACTACTTGTTTATATTCTATATCATTTTTGAATGCATATTAAACGCTTTCGCAGAATTAAGCAGGTAGATTATATTTCCATTTGTTCATTTCATTTCATGGACGAGGATTCTTATATTCGTTTTTTTTTATTTTAGATTTGCGGATCGTAACTTTTATGATGATTGGTGGAACAGGTAATTTTTTAAAATGAAACATTTGTACCTGAAGAATAAAGGGGATAAAAAGGGAATAAGTTGTTATTATGGAGGTTTATTTATTGTTTAATTTTTCTTGGTATAACATCTGACAAAACATATGCATATATTGACTCTAATAGCATATCGTATGATGAATTTGCTCGTAAATGGAACAAGCCTGTACATCAATGGTTACTTCGTCATGTGTATGCTCAATCCATGGAACAATATAAATTATCGAAATTTAATGCAACGTTTGTAACATTTTTATTTTCGTCATGTCTTCACGAGCTGGTATTGGTGATTTGTACACGTCGAATTCGGATGTATCTATTTGTAATGCAAATGCTACAACTACCTTTGATTGTTCTTGGACAGCAAGCGTTTATTAAGAAACACTCAACGACGGGAAATATTCTCTGGTGGTTAGGCATGTTTATTGGTTTGCCTCTACTTGCAATTTTATATTGTCGTGAGGCATTCTGGTCGGATGCCATTTTTGGTGTTGGTGATCAAACATAAAAAAAACATTCCTTTTCTCTCCTTCATTCTACATGTTATATATTTAATATTCCTCTTCCTTTTGTCATTCAATTCATTCGTTCCATCATCAACTCATCCCCTACCTTTATTTTTGTCTTTTTCGTTTCGTTTGAAAGGTGAAATTGTTTCATCTTGCATGAAAATAAATTTGACCCAAGTACACCCATGTATGTGTAAAGTATATTTTGATTATATGTAGTTATAAGTTTACGTATTAACAAAACCCCCATATTATTATATGATACGTACTCTTGATACGTAGTCAAACGGAAATTTCAACATGTCCATGAATGTTTTGATTTAATAATAACATTTTTTAGAAAGTACGTACAGTCAGCCTCGGGGTTTTGCATACCTGAGATTTCCTGATTTTTTGCAAGCGAAAGTTAATATAAATATTATTATTTTTTTGTATAAACATCTCATCAAATATGCTTTGCCGACACTTTGGTATTTTCCTATTTGGATAATGATTTATAAGAATACTATATACAATTATTATTTTAGTATAGTTTATTCCCGATAAGCGCAACTCCCCCAAAAACCTTGATGCAAGCTGCAATTCGCGATTTCATTAATTATTTTTAACATTTCCAAAAACAAAGGGTGCATAACTGAGAAATTTACGAAAGCAGGAGGTGCAAAAGCGGGGGCTGACTGTAATGAACTACTACATTCAGCTAATAGCTTTAGAGAGTCATTCAGATACTCTCTTGTTATCTTGTTGTCAAATCCACTCCTACATTCAATAAAAGTACCTTTGTTGTTTGTTATCATATTTCTTTCTAAAACATCCACATATTCTCTATCTGAGAATCTAATAACGAAGTCATTGTTTTAGAAACTGCTAAACCTTGTGATTCAATCATTTTCTCGCACTAAATGGTGCAGCTCAACTTAAGTAGCCAATTTTTTTCAGGAATTTTGCCCAAGTTCAAATTATATCTAGCCGTCCAAAAATGAGCAAAAACCAAGAAAACTATAGAACAACATCTGAAAAATAATATTCTTGGATTAGATCTAAAATACCTTTTGAATTGGAAAAGTAGTAATAGTGTGAAGTAAGGCAGTTTAGGCTGTATAGAGCAAAAATGCTACCTATTATGGTAATATACTAACCATATGTAGAAATAATTTGGCCGTTAATTTTAGATTATTCCTTTACAGAGGGGTGAAAAGACTTGTAGAGTATAAGTCATTACAATCTTTCTTACTATTGTATTTAATCTATAATAGCTTAATAAATATATATAGTGTTTCATATTTAGACCATAATAGATAAGAATAATAAAGCTTGTATTAATTAATAGTAAAAAGTAACTACAGGTGAATTTATAAATGAATATTGGTTGGGGTTTTTCTCTTAAGAAACCGCTATATATATATTATTTCGCTCCTTATTCCATGATAATATACCTATTGATTGTGTTATCCATATAGTCTGTTTCTACCCCTTCATGAAAACGTAACTTTCACTTTGTTGAATGGATGTACGTATTCATTGAAGGTCAAATAATTTTAGCTTTACAATTGAATCAATCAGTGCATGATATCATCGCAACTCTATTGATCTGTTTCCGAAAAAGTAGTCTCTCAAATATAAGTCTACTTACAAAGTAGCTTGTAAATCATGTCTGTAAAACCAAGTATACAAATGATTTCTTAGGCATGAGTAAAATCAATATGATCAGTATTGGCTCACTTTAGGTACACAGCAAGAAGTAGATCTACTACCCCGTTAAATTAATGGGACTTCATCATATATTTCTCCAATTAATAGTCATAAAAAATACTTGTAGCACTTTTCAAAAAAAAAAAAAAAAAAAAAAGATTGCAGGACGTACCTACTCCAATACTTGTTGCTTCCATTAAGACTCTAGATATAGTAAAACCAACCCGTCAGCTTACCTGTCTTGGTAATAGAAGGATTTTAGACTTGGTATAAAGCATGACGTCTTAGAAAGTTATAAGGAGAAGGCAGATTTAAGTTTATGTGGAAAAAAAATTACTATTAAAAAAAGTGAGGCTCGGGGAGTCCTCAACCATATCTTTCGCTAAATCACCGTACCACGAATAAAGTTCATTTTGTGATTCTCTAGATTTCTAAGTAAAAAGGTCTACAAAAAATTGTCTAAAAAAGAGACTCGTCCAGAAAACAACAGAAATCGTCCAAAAATAAGATACTTGCCCGTCTCCATGGTAACGACAAGATACTTCCAAGTGTCAAACTGGAAAAAGCTAATAGCTACAAATCATTCTCGATCCACGCTGCCATGCGTTTTTCTCCTAGATGAAAGTTTAAAATGCAAAAAATGATATCCTTGTAGACTTTTTTTATTTTATTCAAGCCGTGTGTACATATTGTAAAGCTATCTTGTATTGATGGCACTCCATGGTAAAAAAACAATTATTTGAGACAATAATATCTTCAAATCCGATGATCTTCTATAAGGGTCTGAACAAGGTAGAGATGTTATAATAATACTTTTGATTGTTTCCATATATTGGTTTCTAAGCAATTATATGTTGCTGTGTGGCAAAATTACATTTATAACTCAAGGCTGTACTAGTTGACAATATTGAATTAACAAAAAGAATGGATTGAGACTTCCAGCTCTTGTATTTGTGTCTAGAGAAATAATAATATGTAAACGCCGCCAAGTTAATGGTGATATTTTTCGCACGGGTTTCGGGGACCGCGCGTATTATAGTGATGCGTTTCAAGTCGTACTTCTTTTCTCTTCTTCTTTTTCTTTCTTTGTGCTTTATTTTTTTTCATTCAACTTCTAAAAAAGAATTCACAATGTCTTTACATGATCCCAGTAGTTTGGCTAATCTTTCAGAAATCAAAACAACCCATATTCATTTGAATTGGAATATCTCTTTCGATGAACGTAAGATTTCAGGTCATGTTATTCTTGACTTGTTGGCCCTTGCCAAGGTCGATAAAGTTATTCTCGATACAAGCTATTTAGACATCAAGTCTGCTTCTATTGATGGTCAGGATGTGAAGGTAATATATAAATAGCGTTTGATAATGCATAAATATAATATTATACGTGTCCAGAAGTTTAGCGCTCTTTTTTTTCTGATGATATGATGATACAATAAATAGTTCCACGTCGCGGACCGTCATCCGTCTTTGGGCTCTGCTTTGACCATTGAATTGCCGCAAGCTGTTGAACAAGGAAGCAAGTTAAAATTAAAGATCGATTATTCTACTACTGATAAATGTACTGCTGTTCAATTCTTGGAACCAGAGTAAGTTATTATAAATTGGAGAGCTAGTATGGGTGAAAAATGAAAAAAAAAAAGTAAAACGGGGTTTTTCTAGCCATTTAAAGATATAGCTGACAATGCGAATAAATAAATAGACAAACTCTTGGCAAAAAACATCCGTACTTGTTCTCTCAATGTCAAGCTGTAAGTTTTTTTTTATCATACTTGACTTTATATATGCTTCTTTGATTTAATTTTTTTTACATCTTTGACTCATAAAAAAATAGATCCATGCTCGTTCATTTGCTCCTGTTCAAGATTCTCCTGGTGTCAAGGTTACTTATTCTGCTGCCGTCACTTCTCCTTTACGCGTCTTAATGTCTGCTTTACACACATCTGAAGAAGATGCTGGTAATGGTCTTAAAACTTACCATTTCGTTCAAAAGACAACCATGCCTAGTTATTTGATTGCTATCGCTGCTGGTAACTTGGAAGGTCGTGAAATTGGTCCAAGAAGTACCGTTTGGTGTGAACCTGAAATGGTCGATGAATGTGCTGAAGAATTCCAGGTATAATACTATTATCATCAATACAAATATATACAATATTATCTTCTTTTTTCGTGCTATATCCTTCTTTTGCTAAAATTTGTTATATATACTTTTCTGGTTGTAGGATACTGAATCATTTATTGCTACCGGTGAAAAATTATTGACACCTTATGAATGGGGACGTTACGATCTATTGGTTTTGCCACCATCCTTCCCATATGGTGGAATGGAGGTAGAGTATTGTCTTTATTGTGTCATTAAGCTCACGATAGAAAAGAGCGATGAAAGCTCCGTCCTTACCCATAAACAACCATTTTTACCTTTTTTGTAACTATTTTCTGTTTTATTCTTAAAATGTACAGAATCCCTGTTTGACGTTTGTTACCCCGACTATTGTAGCTGGTAATATACATATATATATTTGGGAGTGTGTGAAGGTAGTGGTGTATTGTCGATATGAAGAGTACAAGGTTTTCCTTAGCTTTAGGGAACATCCTGTATAAACGAAAAAAAAAAGACTAATAATCTGTTATTTCCCCGTTTTTCTTTTGTTAGGTGATAAAAGTGCTGTTGATGTGGTCGCACACGAAATTTCCCATAGTTGGATGGGTAACTTGGTGACTACCTGTAACTGGGTAATATACATTTTTCATTCGCTTACCATGATGAAAGCAAAACAAAGAAAGAGAAAAAAAAAACTGACTTAAAAAACCCGCGTGAACTTTTTTTGCTGTGTGTATTTCTGTAGGAACACTTTTGGTTAAACGAAGGTTGGACCGTGTTTGTTGAGCGCAAAATTCTTGCTTATCTTCATGGTGAACTCGAAAGACAATTTAGTGCTATCATTGGTAAAAAGAAAAAAAAAGAAAAAGAGCAGGAGAAGAAGCAGGGGGGACAATGAATATTAGGATATATGAGGGGTGTGATTCTTAATGCAAAATATAATGACATTCTAGGTTGGAAGGCGTTGAAAGAAAGCGTAAACTTGTTTGGTGCTGATTCACCTGCCACTATTCTTAAGCCGGACTTGAGCAGTGGTATTGATCCTGATGATTATTTCAGTTCTATCCCTTACGGTATGATATTTGGTTTTCTTTTGTTCTACAAATTTTAGCGATGGATGACGAGTCTTCTGATATTTAACTTGTTATTATTGACATATACATATATGTATATTAAAAAAAATTATGTATAAATATTATAGAGAAGGGTTTCAACTTGTTGTATCATATCGAAAAAACTGTTGGTGGGGCTTCTATTTTTGAACCTTTTATGAAGGCTCATGTTGAACAGTTCGCATCGCAATCTATTACTACTGAACAATGGAAGGCATTCCTTTACAAATATATGGAGGAGCATCATGGCAAAGAAGTAGTTGACAAGTTGAATACAATTGATTTTGATACATGGATCAACGGTAAAGGCATGCCTCCTGTGACTCCTCATTTTGATACTACTTTAGCAGATCAATGTTATGCTCTTGCCAAGCGTTGGGATGAAGCAAGAAATTCGGATGATCTATCTAGTTTTACACCTACTGATATTGAAAAGTTCACTTCAACACAAAAGAGTACGTATCTGTTTTTTTGTATTTTTTTTTTTGAAAATTTTCAGGATAGAAGTCTAACAAAAAAAAACATTAACTATATAATAGTTGTATTTTTGGAAAAATTGACTGATTGTGAACCTTTGCCACATCATCTTTTGGCCAGGATGGATGAATTATACAAGATGACAAATATTCGTAATGCTGATGTTCGTTTCCGTTGGCAACAGCTTTGTGTGATGGCTAGTTATAAACCCATTTATCCTCATGTTGTTGCATTTGTAACTGAACAAGGGCGTATGAAGTTTGTTAGACCATTGTATCGTCTTTTATACAAGGCCGAGGATGGAGCTGAGTTGGCCAGGGAAACATATCTTAAGCATCGCAATTTTTATCATCCCATTGCTTCTGCATTGATTGAAAAGGATATTGGACTTAAACAATAGTAGAAAATTGAATCAAAAATAAACTAAAGAACAATTAGGTGCTATTTTGCTGTTCTTATATAAAAAAATATTCATCTACGTAGTGTATTTATTTTGAAGCTAAATCATATGGCATCTTGCTGGCTACTTATGATTTCAGAACCGCCTCCTTTATTTAAAAAATATTATTGAACATATTAATTGATTCAAGCTTTACTTAGAAGTGACCTTGGAAGTTGTTAGTACTGATATGATTAGATTCTCCATTTTAGATCCCAAAAAGTTATTATATTGTTGACTGAGAAGAGCAGACAGATGCAAAATCTAACTATAGAAAATCTCAAAGTGTAATTACATAATAAAGATACGTATGAATTGGCATTTGATTCAAAATAATATTGGATTCGAAATTTTTCTTCTCGCTGCGTACTTGGATTTTATAATTAGCTACCTATTACAATCCTTATTTCATTAAGCACAACTTTACAAAAGTTTATCTTGATGTTTTCCTGAACGTATTATAGATGTAGTATTCAATATTCTGAATGAAAATTTCAATCCCCATCAAATGGTCCTTGGCGGTATGTTTGATGCACATACAGTTCCTGAAACAATGTTATAAACTGCAAGTCTTTCATCGATGTCCTTGAATTAATTTGATGCGTAACAGTTTTGTGAATATGAGTAATGATATATGTACCTCTTCAATCGATTCTGAGTTTTTGACATTTGGGTTGTTTGCCCAGTAATGTCCTGGAAGATGCCTTGCTGTATTTGTTGCTTGGTGACATTGATTATGTGGTATGACATTACTACTAAATTTAGTGAACATGCCAAAGATTATTTTGATGAGAGTAATGTCTTTTCGAACCTTTGGTATTTCAAGGATGGTACAGTAAAGAGAAAACCAGAACAAAAAAAAGCAGTATTACGTACAACGTGTAAAGCCTTATTAATATAGCTGTGTTATGATTATGACACTACCATCTTTTATACTTATGCTTATTTTCGTGTACTTGTGAATGCAAACAATAATATCAATATTTAATCTTTTAATACTACGCCATATTAGTAGACTGATCATAAAAAATAAAATAAAACCGCGGAAGAATATGTACACAGTATATAGGGTAAGGTTAATTATCAGCAGCCGTGTTATAATATTAATAGGCAGATACGTACAATGCAAAAAAAAAAAATCTAGATAAGTATGCTATGACGCAATAAAGTTCCCTTTTTATTATTATGAGAGTAATTTTTACTTATTTATTTATATTGAAGGGGTTGTTTATTACAGTATATATTTGTGGTCGAATTAGATATAAGTAACAAATGCCTTTTATTAACCCTGATTTTTTTTATTAATCGTTTCAACAAACCGATTGTTTATTATATAACCATTAAAATATTTATTTCTTAATTATCATCAAGATTTGTCTCGTCAGGTTTTATTATAAAATAAAATATTACTAGATAACATGATAGTAGTAACATTGTAAAGATTATTGACGATCGTTATCATTCTGTTGATATACGCTACAGCGACCTTATAGTTAATATGCCATTTCAAACAAGCAAAGACTCATTCTAATACTACATCTATTGATATGCATAATACAATAAAGTTAAAGAATAATAATCAAAGAGAAACATACTTTAAAAGTTTTAAATAGTAATACGTAATATTCTTTGTTTATATGTATAAAAAAGATAATATTAGAAAGCAAATGAAACAAAAACTCACTACCTTTCATCTAAATTTTATTTTTAATGCTTTTTCTTAACTTTCATACGCACATAAAAAAGAAAAGTACCATTTTCACCTTATACGTGTATATGTATGTATATCTGCTGAATGAGATGATAAGCTAATGATAATAATAATAGTTTTTTTTTATATATGTGATCATTCATAAAAAAAAAGATAAAAGAAAAAAATAAAGTTAAATTTCTGAATTATATACGTGACAAAGTAGTTTTGGAAAAAAAAACCTTAATTTTTTATTTTGAGTTTTCGGTCCTGGGACCTCCCTTCTTGATTGACAAAACCTTATCTATTTGTCACACAAAATATAATAAAATAAAGTTGCTTTGACGTTACCAATATGTTTTTCTGTCACCTTTATAATACATTTCAATACTGTTTTATCCATGATAAAAAAAGTCAATATCTCCATGTATATTTAAAGATATATAAATAGCAAGTGCATAAAAAATCAAAAATTATTACTGTTATAGAGAAATGTGTTAATAGTAATGAGAATGTGAACACAATAATTGCAAAATTGGTATAAGCGATGACGTAGAAAGACTTGCTCTGACATTATAATATTAGAATATTTACACAAAGATAAAAATTTAAGCTTATTTAATATTATGTTACACGCTCTTGTAATAATAATAATATTAACGCCAACAGTAATAACAAGGAGATCCTAAAGAGAGAGAATGATAAGCCCCAGGAATATTTATTTTCTCTAGATTAAATAGTTCATAAAACCTTATTTTATGCACAATAACACTCTATCTTTTTATAACATTCCCATTATACAATGATATTATTATATACATATAGATAAACATACTCTCGGTTATATATGCTTGTTATATATACATGGAAGATGATAATGAAAAGATTTTCTTGTTGTTGCATATTGTTCATACGACAGGAAAGTTTATATATAAAACAATACAGATAGCAAAAATAAATAAAGATATTATGGTGCAAGAATTATAAGCATCGCATGTCCTTTTTATGATCTTTGTATGATGGCGGTCTTGAATAGTGATCGTAATTGTTCACTTCTACTCGTTGCTGTAATTCATTTTCTTCTTCAGCTGTTCCCGCCGTTCCATAGTTGTTATTACGCTGGTATACAGGCGGTGGAATCAAAACCGTCTCATGTTCGAGCTGTTGTGATATTGGAGACTGGATAACGTTACCACCACTACTACATTGATTACAGGGGTTTAAATGAGAAGAGTCGTTATGATGACTTCGATGAGTTATTGTATCCATTACTGGCTGGTGCTCGGATAGGGAACTATTAATTTCTACATCATGTTCTTGTAGTCTTGCTGATATATATATATGCATATGCATGCGTGTTTGTGCGTGTTTGTGTATGTGGTTTATTATGAAAAGAAATAGAGGAAAAATAATAAATGGTGAGGAAATGAAACATCTTAAGTTATTATGTAAATCTTTATATAAAATGTACCTTTTCTTCGTGCATTCCATCGAAGTATAAGAAAGAGTATAAGAAGTAAAGCAATGCCGATTACTGTCCAAACGATGGCCCCGTAATACATTATAAATTTATGTAAATATCTTTATAAAAAGAAAAAGAAAAAAAACAGAGGGAAAAAGAAAAAAAATGCCAAGTTGAATTTGATCTGGCGTAAAGTTATTTATGCAATTTAATTATTATATTTTATTTATTTTAGTCATACGTATGCTAAATATTTTGACACACTCTCCTCCCAAGATTCTCACTAGACTAGCATATATATTACATATACACAGACACATGATTTCTACCATGTATGCTAGAGAATTATCAACTCATTTAAAAACAAGCTACAATTAACAAGCAACAACAATATAATATTTTACTTGTTTTCCAACTCACCAAAAAGCTATCTTTAAAAGTTAAAAAAAGACTTTGATTCTTTTAGTAATTTGTAATATGTTATTTATGCCAAATATTATTAATACAACAGCACACATTACCAAAGAAACACATGGATAATGAAAGGACAAAGAGTGATATACGTAGATATCACAACTATAATCGAATTAAGGAATTTCAAATAGTGATGTTATGGCTAGCATATTATTATCGATAAAGTATTGAAGTTGGAGATCGATTTATATACGTAACTTCCTTTGGATAATAGAATTTATATTGCTGGATTATGCGTGTATGTATATATGCGTGTTTTTTTTCTTTGTTGGTAGAAATGTGGTCGAAGTAGAAAGAACCAGTGGATGAAAATTGATACCAGAGACCAAGAAGAAAAGCATCACTGTCGAAAAAATAACATCATCCGTGAATATTGAAGATGTCTAGTTCGAAATGAACCTTCTGCGAATAATAAAAGAACATATATAAATTCAAAAACGTCATCAACGAAATCAGGAACACCATGATCAACTTCTTTTGGAAAATCCTCTATGATTTTCTTACTTCATCTGGGGTTAAAAGCCAATGCTCTTCTAATACAACATGATAGACAGTTCGCTGGATTTATCTCATTTTACTACCACAATCTCCAAAATAAAACAAGGCAAGAAATTGTTTTATATTTAAATACAATATTATTTTGTTGTGCTTGAACTTCATATTTTTGGACGTTCTTGAAAATGAGCCAATTTCAAAACATTAATCTATCGGTTAACGCAGCCACCAATGTTATTGTGAGTTTTACTCTTAAAAGTTTAACAAGGGAGTTCGAGGACTTACCACCAACGAGCCGCCGAACCTCAGCCTCCGGGGGTGGGGGGCGAACACAAAGCGAAGCGATGAGCCTTGTCCACAAAAGTAAGAACATGACAAAGCCACTTATTCAATTAATTTGTCAGGTTCGTGTTCTAGTCCAAGGGCATCATTTACTTTCCAAGAAGCCATTTCACCAGCAGAAAGATTTAAGTTCGCCTTGAAAGGTTCATCACTATTGCTATTAAATTCTCGAAAAGAGAATCATACTTGTCCCCTCCCGAATAAACAGAGAAACTTGTCAACACTGTAACCACCATTATGTCGAGGTCGTGCGTATGGGAACATGCTCCACCTGAATGATCTTAACGATAAATAAAAAAAGAATACGATAAGCTGTTTTTTGTTTGTGTAAGATATGGTCCACCTTTAATAATTAGAAACACTTTCAAAGTGATCTGTTTGCTAATCTGTTTAAAAGTACTGTGATAAAAATAAAAATCACACAATAAGAAATAGACTTAGCACGAAGGCTTTCTTCCCATCCATTAAAATAACTTACCAAACTGAAACCTTTTTGAAGAATGTACTTCTATATGGTTCTACATCTTCTCGACAACAACGTTCATCAGCAGAAAGTGACAAGTGGAAAATAAATTTACTAATGTATCGATATATAAGTTAGTTGTTTTAGATAACCTTATTCTATAACAAAAAAAAACAAGTATCAACATACCGATCCAAAGATATCGGATCTATTTCTCACCATTCGCTATAACGATATTCTAAGTGAGATTAAAAGCGTATCGTTATAACTAATTATCATTATAACGAATCGCTGACTTGAGTGTATAATGAACTGATAAAAGATTATTCGTAAATATTCGGCCTCACATTTATCTATCCTGTCTTGTAAAAAAAAGAAACAAAAACACTAGAGCATTGTATCGTTCATACTATATATAAGCTATAAAAACATAGCAATTTTTAAAAAAAATCTCTACCTATCGAAATACCATACTAGCAACTATTTTTTACTTTTGTTCTGGTTTATATACATTAAAATTAAGATACGTAAAGCTATTTTATTTGTTCTATTTCCAGTATGTTCAGTATATCATCTCAATGATTGTGCAATTGTAATGTGATCGATGCGGTAACGGAAACATTATACCTCGATCCAGTAAACAATCCGCCGTGGCTATCCTTGTTACCAATGTGAATTGGCAGTAGTAGTACAAGGTACAGGCTGCAGCAAATGTTTAAGTTTACACTGTAAAGACTGGCTTAAGCATACTTATTGACCATACACTATATATCTTCTTAAATGTGTGATAGAAGAAGACTCTTGCTTACGGTGTTATGAAAAAGGCCATTTTGGAATATATGGTTCGTCGTTCAAAGGCCATTTATCTAAAAACAAGTATAATGTTAAACGATCTTGTGGTAATGGTAATGGTGACCAAGGTTTTTCTCACCTCAAAGGAAAACGACCGCGGAAAAGAATTAATTTCATCAACAATCAACCTTCCCTTTCTGATGGTACTTCATTTTTGCGATGGCTCTGATAAAGAGGATGATGGTTCAGAAGGTGGGAGCAAGAATGACGAATAAGATAAAGAATAAAAGGCCCATAGAGATAATGATAAGAACGACCACGGTGAAGAAGATGCTATTAATTCATTTATATTATCAAAACTTCAAAAACAAAATAAGCAAGAAAGTCTCAAGACATCTCATGAAAACTATAACACCATAATATTGGTTAATATATGTAAATGAAATCATGCATTTTTTTAATAGTAAGAAACTTTTTTTTTCTGTACAAAAACTTTCTTTCTCTTTTTTTTTTGTTCTCTCTATATTATAATATTATGAAACACAAATGAATATGAAAAAAAAGGGACGGAGTAGAAGGCTGGATGGGAGAGGCTAATGAGAAAGCAGATGAGGAAGGGTAAGAATTAATTTTTTTTAATTAGCAGTAGGGAATGGTGGAGGATAAGATTCTTTTGGATAACGCTTTTCAGCCTTAAGTTTGACTGCATCCTTAATTCTAACAAACTGATCATCAAAACCAGGTACACTTCCCTTAACATACAATAAGTTTTCTGCGGGATCCACCTTTACAATCTATTAATTTTTATGAAAAAAAAATAGTTGTTGTATAAGTATAGGAATTAATGTTACATGCAACAAAAAAATAAAAGTATTGTATTTTTAGAGTAAATTACCTTCAAGTTTTGCATAGTGACACTCTTACCACCCATACGACCAGCCATCTTCTTTCCCTTAAAAACTTTACTTGGCCACTACATATATATATATATAATTTAGTATTTATCCTTATTCTTAGTTTATAAAATGATATATACTATTATTTCTACTACATTACCTTGCGTTGACCTGTTGAACCAGCAGAACGATGTGATAACGAATGACCGTGAGATGCTGGCATACCACCAAAATTCCATCGCTTCATTACACCAGCAAAACCTTTACCAATACTAAAAGAAAAATAATTATAAAAATAAGAGTGACGCGATTATAAGTATTATTTTTATGCAAACTATCTTCCGATCCTTCAAAACAATAATAACAATAACATACGATGGTGCAGAAATATCAACATATTGTCCAGTAACAAAATGACTGGCATTTAAGGAAGTTCCCACTGGGAGTACAGCATCTTCAGTAACACGAAATTCAACCAATTTTTGTCTTAATCCAACACCCAACTGTTTAAAATGTTCAACCAAAGGCTTTGATACGTTCTTTTCCTTTTTGATTGTACTGCCAATTTGCAATGCAGTATATCCATGTTTATCAGCTGTACGTACGTCAGTTACAATAACATCTTCAAGCTATTTATTATTCGTTTATTTTTATCGTTGTATATGTATTTTTTTCGTCGTTGTAAAAAAAAAGGAGAGATTATTGTTGTCGTCATGGTTATTCATTCGTTTTGTTTTGTTTATATTATTATTGTTGTTATAAGACATGACAGTTAGTATATACATTTTATTTATTCATTGTTGGATATAGAAGGTACGTAAAAAATAAAAGAGTTATCCATAATTATCAACATTCATACCTGAAGAACGGTAATAGGCATACGAATTCCAGTTTCGTCCCACATGGAGGTCATACCCTTTTTACGTGCAATGAGACCTGTTCGAACAGATTGTGGTGTGAATTCAGGTGCAGCATTTTCACTTGCAACAGTAGCAGCAGTTCGTGTCCATCGAGAAACTGAACCGGCCAGTGCTCGACCAATTAGCGATGTACTTGTCATTAATTTAATTGACATAATTATTTAAAGAGTGAGAAGGGGAAAAGCGGGGGCGGGACGGACGTGTTTTGATAATAATGGAATTATTGAAGGTTGTTGTCAACACATATAACACACAGGGCCAAACCGGCGTAAAAAAGTAATCCCAGCTCAATTTCATCCAATGATTCTATCCAAGTGACCGCGTTTTCACGAAATTTTTGGAGGCTTATAAAATTCCCATCACCATTTTTTTTCTCGATAATGCAAAGCCAAATTCCCCCCCAAAAAAAAGGTCCGCTTTTGTGTGTGTGTGTGTATATGTGTATATATTTTTCTTAACATAATATAAAATAGATCACGTACATAAAAAAAAATGGCAACTGAATCAAAAAAAAGATCTCGTACCGATCAGGAAACATTAACCGAGAAACCTACTAAAAAACAAACATTGGAAGGTGATTCGGCTTTGGATTCCATTTTATTACCCAGTAACGCTCATGCTGAAGACAATGAAGATTTTCGAATTGTAACTGGTACCTATGAACGCATCCTGTTTGGTATCAATGTTTATTGGAAAAATAAGGAAGAAGAATCGGTAAATAGTAGAAATTTATTAATTTATTATGAGTTTTATGAATCGTTTTCTTGTTGTTTTGGTAATATTAACAAACTATATATTTTATGCATCGAAAAGACAACAACACCTAAGCTTCGTATGGATCCTATCTTTATTATACCAGCACATACTGGATGTATTAGAACTGTAAACATTGGCGGACAATTTTTAGCATCTGGAAGTACAGATGAAGTCATTCGACTTTATGATGTTAAAAAACGAAAAGAATATGGATCTCTTGGTGGACAACATCAAGGTGATGTGACGGATATTCAATTTTATGGCAAATATATGCTTTCAGCAAGTGATGATAAAACTATTTGTATATGGCGAAAAAGTGATTGGGAATATTTGAAAACATTGAAAGGTCACAAGTATGTTGTAATATTTATTTATATAAATAATTAGTTCACACACGCATACAGAAAAAAAAAAGATATTAAACCATATATATATATATTCTTTTTAATTTAGAGGACGCGTGAATTCAGTTGCAATCCATCCATCGGGTAAAATTGCCTTATCAGTATCTACTGACAAGACAGTAATTGTATGGAATTTAATGACGGCACGTAAAGCAAGTATCAATAAGCTTTATCAAGGTAAAATTTAACTATCAATTTGCATACTCTCTTTAATGCTATTACTATTATTATTATCATTATTATCATATAAAATTTACTAATTGAATTAAGGGGATTTTATTATATAGAGGGCTTATTCGTATCGTGGAACAAAAATGGAGATAAATATGCGATTATGTTTGACCGAGAAATAAAAATATATAATGTTGCTGTAAGTTTATCACTCATATTGTTATTTAATTATTTTCTGTTCTTTTTTTTTATCTTGCTGTTATCATGAGTTAAGCGAGACGAGAAGAAAGAGAGAGGGAAGGATTTGTTATTTTTTTTTTTGGGGAAAAAAAAATCATACAAGCGGAAAAAGTCTTAACATTGTGTAACCCATAAATAATCAAATACAGGATGCGGAAGTAACGACAACTATTTCACATCGCTCGCGTTTCTTATGCATGCGGTATTACACATCAAAAACAACAACAAACAAAGAGTATATTATTAGTGGCCATGAAGACAAAACAATTCGTATATGGGATGCATCAACAGGAGATCTTGTGACTGAATTTATTGGTCATAAATTGCGTGTCAAGACAATAACTTTAATTGAATCAAAACCTTCTAATGATCAAGATCCTGTATCTATTCTTGTGAGTGTTTCTTCAGATGGTGTAATCAAGTGTTGGGATTTGGAAGCAGTATTAGCAAAAAAGGAAGAAGAAGAAACCTTATTGGGAGAATATAATACCAAAAGTCGCGTAACTTGTTGTACTGCACATATTGGATTCTCCAAATCTGTAACTGAGCAACAACAACAAAAAGAAGAAAAACAAGAAAAAAAATCATTACCACAGCAACAAGAATCATTAGAAAAGGAACAACAAACGCCAAGCAAGAAAAAGAAAAATTTAAAAAAAGAAACAACTAAAACTAAAAGAAATTAATAAAAATAATAATAAAAAGTATTTTTTTTTCCTTTGTATATAAACGCGTTTATATTTATTATATAATATGAAAAGATGATGATAGTAACAAACAACAAATCAGTTGTGACAACAAATTAGTATACTTTTTTTTTTCTCTTTTCTCGCTCTCTTTCTTTCTTTTTCAGGAGTTTTTCATAAAACTTGAAACTTTCTTTTTTCCTTTTTCCTTTCTTCTCTTTCCACTTTTTTTATTTCTTATTTTATCAAACTTAAAAAAGAGTGTAAAAGTCGGAAGCTTAAAAATATACCACATACGCATATATATAAATCTAAATAAAATATGGTAACTGAACCAACACACAACTCCCCACCAAGTACGCCAACAACAACACGTAATATTGCAAAACCAAGATCCAATCGTAATCAGCAACGACGAACTTCTAATAATACCACTTCACCTGAAAAACGTAATAAAGCAAACAAAGCTTGTAAAGGTTGTCGAAAGAAAAAGGTTTGAAACTGGATATTATTATTATTATTATTATTATTATTAGAAACGTTTTTTTTTTCTTTTTTTTTTTTTTTTTAGTCCCACATTATAAATATAGTATTATATGCTATTATCAATATCATGATTAATTTTTACATACTAATCGACCTTTTCTTTCTTACTTTATATTTTTTATTCTTCTCCCAAATAAATAAATAAAAGGTAAAATGTGAAGGAGAAGTACCTTGTGAGCGTTGTCAAAAGGCTGGATTGGACTGTGTTTTTGATACAGTTGCATCAACAAAACGAACTTCTTCAACTCGTCGACAGTATGTGTTATCTATCTATATTTTTATTTTTATTTTCATGGGATGGGGAGAGAATAAATTGAGCGCGGGAAAGTTGGGGAAGAAAATAAAAATATCCACACACACACACACACACACAGATACATTGTTATCTCACATTTATATGTTATAGCACCAATAAAAATATTTCATCACAAACTCCAACAAGAAGTAATAGTCAAGATGAGATTGATACATCAAGTACTTCAACTACTGCTATTCCTCTTACTAATAAAGGTAAAAATATAATTTAATATATCAATTACCATCATCATCACCCCCCACACTATATTTTTCTCTTTCTCCAAAAATAAACCTCCCCCCCCCCTTTTTTTTGGATTGAAAAAGAAAAAAAATAGTAAGATTAGTAATAATAACAACTTATATCCTTATATATATATATATCCTTTTTTTTAATATTACGCATATAGGTTCACAACAGCAACAGAATGATGAAGGAGAAAAAGAGTTTTTTACGTCTATTCCAGCACCTGCAGACGGTATTTCAGTCAGTACAACAGGAAGAGGATTATATATACCTGATTGGTTATCTAAAGGAGGAATTGAAAATAATAATAATCATAGTCCTGATGATGGCAGGAATAATAATATGTTTGCAAAGCCATCTGATATACGTAACGATTTACTCAGCACTTACTTTGATCATGTCCATCCTTATCTTCCAATTATTCATCGTCCCACTTTTCAAAAACAGCTGCAAGAAAACAAGATATGTGAACTTTTACTTTATGCAATGTATGCAGTAGCTTCTCGATGGAATAACATAAACAATCAGAAAAACAACACCAGTAGCAACCCATCTCATAGTAATATCAGTAGCAATATCAATAATCATATTGAACCTATTGGATGGACATATTATGAATCTGCATTTAAACTATTGGATCACTATGCAGATGCACCCAGATTATCAACAGTACAAGCACTGATTTTAATGATTAAATATCATGAGCATGTTCGACGTCCTGGATTTTTTTGGCGTACAAGATTTTATTTTCAGCTTATTGTACGTATGTGTCAAGATTTAGAACTTGATCGTCATCAACATGATCAGTCACAAACAACTGAAACAGAACAACGCAGTCGTCTGTTTTGGGTAGTATATGCTTACGATGCACTTACCAGGTAACATTTACACACACACACACACATATATATATATATATGATACAAAAAAAAATAAACTCTCAAATTTAACACAACTAACTCTCACATACTCTTTTTTTGCGTTCACACACACTATTATATATAGTACTGAACAAGGCACTTTGATGAACTTTACAAATTGTTCTATTGATTTTCCACAACAATTGCCAGAAGAGGATGGTAGGGAGCGTGATATAATTACTTACTTTCACTGGTCGGCCAAGATTGCGCATATTCATGGTAAAATCTTGACATTTTTAAGATCAAAATATGGTCAAGGTTCAGAAGAGTTTTATGATGGTAGTAGTAATAATAGTGATTATGACGACAATAATAACAATAAGCACGTTGGAACCAAAAGACCCATATTTTCAACAACAATGTCAAGGACAACATTATCAATAACTCAAGAACGTAAGCAAAGAGATCATTTAGCTCACAGTATTGAAGAACTTGGAAAAGCCATGTTTGCAGCAGTTGGTCAACCACAAAGTTGTACGGATGATAGATCATTTTCAACAAAACAATATCCATATTATGCATCACGGTTTCTTTACATGTCACTTCACTTCACTTCTATTTTATTACATCGACCTTATGGTGAAACATCATTAAATCATCGTGACCAATGCTCAACGGCGGCTTTAGCTATTACTCAAATTGCAAATGAATTGGTTCAAACAGGAAGTGTGGAATGTCTTTATTACTGTCCTCGAGGGGTACAACAAGTCATTCATTATTTGGCTGCATCCATTACTATACATAGATTATTGGCATCAGCACCACCCTTTTTACCATCATCCACAACAAAAAGGTCTTCTCAGCAACAACAACAAAAAAATCCTGCTATAATGAAAAAAAAGGCCAAAGAAGCATGCGATAAGTCATTGGAAATTATTTATCAATTGATTAAAGTATCACCAGCAGTGGAAATTTATGAAGATCGTCATCAGCATAGCAATAATCCAACAAATAATAATAGCGACGAAGATGAACCTGCAACACCTCCATCACCATTACCAACCCCTATGGAAGAAATACCAATATTACCAACTGATCGTACAGCAAAGGCACGTCGAGTTAGTAAAGAATTTAGTGGTATTCGACAAAATAGTAGTGGTGGATTGATATCAACTAAAATGGAAACCATTCAAAATAACAATGCTGCTAGTATGGTGGTTATGCCTCCGCTGCCTCAACCACAACCACAACAGAATACATCAGTGACAAGTAAAAAGAATAATAACAATAATAATACTACACCGACAGTAAATAGTAATTCAACTTCAATTCAACAACAGCAACAGTCTCGAATGTCATCCCAGCAGAATAGTCCATTTCCTCAATCACAAAATCTAAATCGATTTTCTGCACCTCATGTAATGTCAGATTATGCATCATCTTTATATCTTCAGCAGCAGCAGCAGCAACAACAACAACAACATCAGCAACAACAATCAACTTCCATATCTCAATATCCAACATTTCAACAAGCAACACAATATGGTATACCAAATTTTTCACAAACACCTGTATCAATTGGTAATCATTTTTATTCACAAGCATTAGTACAACAACCGCAACAATCACAGCAGCCATTTATTTCACAACAACAACAACAGACAAATCATTATCTCACACAACAATTCAACATGTATCAACAGCAACAACAACAACATAATACCCATCATCAACATTCACATAATCATCATCCTCATAATCATACTCACCAACAACAAAATTCATCTTCACGTCGACCTACTGTTTCTGGAGATATAACCGCTATGAATAACTTCATGATGTATTCTGGAATAGCTAGTACTAGTGCTCCAACAGCTGGTATAATAGGAGAAATAGGAACAGGAGGAGGGGATGTCACATCATCGTCATCATCATTAACAACAACAACAACAGTCCCTATTACCAACAGTAATGAGAATATAATTATAACAAGTGATAATAGTCATAGTGGTGTAATTAATAACGCATCCTTATGGCCAACAACAACAGCTTATATTGATCAAGATATTCGAATGGATTCATATAATACTCAACCAAATGTAGCACAAAGCATGATGGGGTTATTAATGGATCCAGATGATAATTCAGTGTTTGCAGCTACTGTAACTGCTCCTGCACCCCCTTAAAGAAGAAGAAACTTTTCTTTATCATTTTGTAAAATAAAATAAATAATGTTTGTTGCCTTTATGAGTGCGTTTGTGTTTCTTTTAATGATTACGTATCTTTATTTTACGCTGCAAAAAGAATAAAACTTATACATCTGTTATGGTTATTCTATTTCAAGTATACTGTAGCACATGCGAAAAAAAAAACTTTATTTGTTGGAATTGTATGTATATATAGCTATTCATAATTACTATTACCAACATTATACAAATAAATAATTGGAAAATAAATGATAATCTATTCTTAGTGTAGTTATCACATGTGAGATGGTTTTTTTTTTGTTTTGCCCATAAAGATACATTCGTCAATTACCAATCTAAGCTGTAATTTATTCATATTGATAAATCGATTTACACTCTTTCAGAAAACGTTTTGTGCATATCGCTGTGTAACATTTTACATCAAGTACAAACAATGGTTTATAAAAAAAACAAGTTTTGCCTAGTTGATCAGAAAAGCCTTGGCACGCAACAATTTAAATATTTTGCATATGTCACAACTGTAATCTACTAACAGTATATCTTTCTGTTTATTTTTTGCTTGGCGTGGTTGTCATTGATGGTGGTAGGGATTGTAGGACAGGTGTGTCTTCTGTGGTTACTGAGACTTATGGACCCACTGAATGGACAGCTGATGTGATAGGCCATGATTAGGGATGTTGGTTCACGCACATAATAATTCGCCACGGACCGCTTGATCTCTTGAGTATTGGAAATCAAAAAGATTTGTTCGCAAACTCTGGGCATCTGTCCTTTGCTTTTCCTAAAGCTTGGGCGTGCCGTTCTCAGTACGTACAGTCTATGGTTTTTCGTCATGTTTTAAAATTCATCTTGAAATCCACTTTTGTTCTCTTCTGGTATATGCGTACGTATTCAAGATTATATATTGCAATACGAATGTCGATGTACTAACGGCCCCATGTAGTACTTGAACGTGATTTCAAATGTTTGGACAGACAGATTGCCTACACTGTTGATGCATCAATGGGTTATCAGGAGTTTTAATGAATGTTCGCTTTCTTTTATCCATTGATAGACTACGTATCAAAACAAAGAGCAAAAAAAAAAAATTATGCTAACGTTCGTAATAGTGACCTAGTTATTTAGTTTTTTTTTTTCCCTTTATTTTTCTCATCTGATTATTCTGTCTATTACTTTTTAGTCTAGTCTTTTTTATTAATCAATTGAAAACTGATACCGAGTCCTATAAAGATTAACAATACAAATGGACCATGGGTCTACTTTTGATAAATACGTATGTGAGATGTAGTAATGTAGATACATTATCGCTTATTTTTCTCTCGTTACTATGATATCACTTTGGTAAATGAATTTTTAATTTAAAAACAATCCTGGGATCCACTACGTTAACAGTACAATTTTGCTATACTTTTGATAAATTCAAGAGATGTAATGTAGATACATAATTGTTGTTTTTTCTATCTCGTTACTGTGATATCATGTTGGTAAATTTATTTTGGATTGTAAAACAATGTCCGGCCCCATAGGCTTAATAATACCATTCTACTATGTGCTTCTGATAAATTCATGAAATGTAATGCAGATAACCGTTATTTTCTCTCTCGTTACTGTGATTTTATTTTGGTAATTATATTTTGAATTGAAAAACAATCCCGGGTCCCATTAAGTCAACAAGAATACGCTTGGATCATATACTTTTGATAAATTCGTGAGATGTAATGCAGATAACCGTTTTTTCCCCCTCTCGTTATTATGATATCAGTAATACCCTTTTTCTTTATTCCCCTTGGCATTCATATTTTTCTAACGGATAACAAAATGTATATAAAAACAGCTCTTTTTTATTATTATTAATTTTTATTTACTACACTTTCTCATTTATACGTACTCTTTTTATTTTTATTTTTTTTCAAAACCTCACAATTTAAACCATTATTATTACTATGCTTTTTTCAAAATTTTTATCCTTTTTTAACAACAACAACAAGAACAAGAATTACGACGTCGTCATTGGTGATGGTGACGTTGATGCGGAGGATAACGGTTTTGTTATCCTCCCATCAAACGAACAAAAGGAGGAGGAGGAAGAGTTTGTCTTGCTCCCAGAAGAGGTACTTAATAGCAATTTATACCATACTATCAGCAAACACAAAAGTCAAAACTCATTAAAAATATATTGTTCTTTATTTATCAATAAGGTGCGTTTGGTTGTTCAAGAACAACCAAATTGCGCCACTTGTAGAAAAATAGAGCAATTAGAAACTTTATGGAGCATGACCTTGGAAGCTAAGGTAATTATTAAATATACTGTATATATACGACATCGTTCATAATATTTGATAAATGTATATACCAATATATTTATTTACAACTTTTTCCCGTTCTAATTTATATCTGTCTTTTTATTTATAGAACGACTTAGTATATGCTATCACTGATATTTATCATGATAGCATTACTAGGGAAAACCTTGGCTTCCAGCTCCAACAAGGGCTCTATAAGCTACAAGACTTCTGGGAGCAGGGCGTCAAAGGTGTTTGGCGTTGCGCCCTGTGGATTAGGAACGAAATTGCCGCCATGTCTTAAGTCCACAGGGTGCTTTTTATTTATTTATTTATTTATTACTATTTATTACTATTATTTATTTATTATTATTATTTCAATTTTCAATATGTATGTATTTTAAATTTTAAATTTTTATTCTTATTTATTTTAATTACGTACCCAAACTTTGGGACCTGCTAAAAGTCGTGCACCACTTTTCGCACCCCCCATCGTGCACCATAAAAAACTAAGTCACAGCAATTAATAGTGCACTATCGTGCACCATAATAAAAACAAAGTCACACAAGCTGATAGTGCACCATATCCCCACAAACCATTTCTAAAGTGCACGATGTCATGTCAACATCTTTTTAACAAATTGTCCACATTGTGTATACGTAGTATAAACACATAATAATTCTTGCGTAAATCTCTTATATATATAGGTTAATACATATGTTTATTATTCTTATTTAAACTTTTTGGTAACATGCAAGTACTGGATAAGTGATTTTAGCGAAAATATCACTAAATTCTTCTGCTTTTTCGCTAAGGACCTTGATTCCTGGCCTTTTCATATTGTCAAAACTTGCAATAAACGGTCCATTTGGTGTTTGTATTATAGATGTTGTTTTAAAATGAAAGCCATGTTTTTCAGTTGATGAGATTATGGCTATAAGTTGATATTTTGTAAATTGAAGAGCCATATTGTACGGAAAAGGTATATTTCCAGTGTCCTCAGATAAGGAAAAGGTGTTGTCACGGATAAAAAGAAAAGGAGGGAGAGCGTGTAAAGGTAGATAATATGTTGTTGCCGGTTCTTGGCAAAAGAAACAACTGCTGTTTTCCTTAAACTTATGTAGATACCTTGCAAAGAAATCAGTAAAGCCTTGCGGGGGACCATTCAGGACGTTAGCTTCATTTAAAGAACTTGGATTAAGTTCAATTACATGACTAATTTCAGAAAATACATCTGTTGAGGCATCCACAAAACAAATATGTTCTTGATCATGCGGACACTCATTAACACGTTGTCGCCTGATGATAAAAAGGTCTTTGAATTGCTGTGAACACTTGGCGATGTATTGAATAGCAAGTTCACAAGTGTCATGCATTTGACCTCTATGAAAATTTATGAAGTTTTCAAATATGAATGCTCTCATTCGTTCGGAAGCATCACGCCGACGCGAAACGAGAGTTAACTCATATGTTGCTTTAAGCATATAATCGAATATATTGTTAACATCAAGAAGTGACAGAGAAATACGAGGCAAAAGACAATGCCACATCAGTTCCATAATTGCATCAATGTAGCATGACATCATTGAGTTAGCAGTCAGTGACAAATCATACCCAGCGGATACGGGGAGCGATTCAACTTTGCGTTTTTTGGCAGGATGTTGTTGAGGTGTATTTTCAATGCTGTTAGTTGTTGTCAGTGGATTGATAGCATCAAAATCATCGGTATCTATATAATCATACTCTTCTTGGAGGGATAGTAGCGTTTGAAGAGAGTCGTCATTTTCAGATTCGTATGATTTAATAAATAAATCATTGTCATAATCCTCTATTACTTTAATACGCTTCAGTTCATTTTGAATTGCTGGATCATCAACTTCTAAAGATGGTAATTCTGGCTCTTCCATAAAACTAATCCCCATGCCATCAGAATGCATGATCTTGTTCCTATCATCAACTGTTAAAGAAGCACGTTGATCACTGACCTTGGTGGTGTCAATTGGTTGCTGTATTGTTGCCTTTTGTTTTTCAAGTTCTTGCTTTTTTAGTTGTTTTTCATCACCAAAAATAGCATCCGTATTATCAGGAGCACGGCTATCACTTTGTGCATAGTGGTTTGTTCCAATTTTTCGTGATTTTCGCAATCTTGGCTGGCGATTATATGTTGTTAGCATACCATACTCATAGAATTGTGATAAATCGTCTTGGTCACTTTTGGCGATTTTCAGTGCTTGACGTAATGTTTTTCGAAGTGGTTGACCACCTTTTATCAAAGTATAAAATATATTGTGGAATGACTCAACAGAGTTCGAGGTTCTGCATATGTGAAAACGTAAATTGGATTTCATAATCAATCCACTAACAAAAATCATGCTTCGAACATCTGGTTGAAGCCACCATCTGAGCCATCTACGAGCATTTGGGAATTCGTTTAAGATGCTATTGCATACGTTGTCAAAATCGGTTATGGTTGGAATGGTGCGCAAATTGGAGGCAAGTTCTAAGAACCTAGTACGATTGTTGTTGGGTACAACGGCATGGATACTACTTATCCTTTGCACTGACTGCATCCAATGCATGTAACAACCCTTTAAATACTGTAGCCCATTCGTCATACCAGTAAGTTGTGTATAGGCTGATAAAAATCCATTCTTTTGGGCTAATGAAAAATCCATAACCATTCCCATGAAATTGTCTGCTGAACTGAAGTCAATTTTGTATAGTGAAAATAACGCCAAAAAATACTGATGAAAATATTCTGTTGTTAGTCCTCCAATGACAGCCTGAAAGATTAGTGCGTGTTTTCGTATTTCGGGGAAGTACATGACAGTGGAACATAAATATCGAGCTTTTTGAAATGCTGAATAAGTCACATCAGTAACACATGGAAAGGCTCTGAAGTTTGTATATTTAATCATCAATGGTGCCCTGAACGTAATAATAAATGAACCGGAAGTAATGTTTGCTGAAGTGAAGAAATGTGGATATTCCTGTTCAAGTTCTTCAAAATCAGCAAAGAGATCCTGTGTAGATTCGCGTTCTTTATTTAATCCACGTTTACGATTCTCATAGCTGAGACGATCCAAGTTGCCCAATACTGGATTGACAGTACGCACAGATTCTGCGAGTGTACCCTCCTTATCCAAAACACCAGTAGCCAATGCCTTGGCCTTTCGAATCGACGATGGTGCGGCTTCAAATCCTCGTGGCTCGCTATCTTTTTTATCAATCCCAAGATACACGTCAAGTTGCTGTTGCTGTTTGTAGCTAAGGTGTTTGTCGAGATAGTTGGGAGGGTTTTCGGGTTGATTATTTTTATCGTCGTCGTTATCATCCATTTGATTATGGTTATGCTCACCATGATGCTCAAGAGTACAGGTCGAGCCTTCAAAGAAATAAAACGCGTATGCTTTGCAGGTGTTATCGTGCACCAGATCGTTGGTGCAACTTATGCACGTTTGCTTTTGTACTGCAGTACTCGAAATAGCAGGTCGACGCTGAAGCATATAAAGAGTACAATGCACGTTGTTGCAAGCGACAAAACCATTACAAATTTTTTTATAGCGTCTACAAGTTCCTTTTTTGATACGACGATTACTATGTACAGAACGCATTGCCCAACCGATGTCAAGTGTAAACTTATCATAATGATCAATTTCAGCATTAAAGTAAGCGGGTGCTACTTCACTATAATACCCATTTGGATATCTTTTCTTGAAAAAAGTAACGTAAGGATTTTCGTAAGGCATTCTTTGAAAATTGAATAAAATGAAATAAAAGGGACAGTTTTATTTAAGGTACAAGTGCAGTGCACTATAAGCTTATGTGACTTTGTTTTTATTATGGTGCACGATAGTGCACTATTAATTGCTGTGACTTAGTTTTTTATGGTGCACGATGGGGGGTGCGAAAAGTGGTGCACGACTTTTCATCGGCCTCAAGAGGAACCCAAACAGAAAAGAATTTCTTCCTATGTACAGTATGTTTGGCTTTTTAATAGATAGTAGCTATAATTATTCCCCAAAATATTTTTATGAGCCATTACTGTATTTCCAGCGTCAATTGGTCACTTTACCGAAAAAATTGGTCACTTTTCTGAACGCCAATTGGTCACTTTTCTGTAAACCAATTAGTCACTTTTCTGAAAATCAATTGATCAATTTTCTGAACGCCAATTGGTCACTCCTTAAAATAAATTAAAAGTGTGTTTTACTTAGTGAGAAACTTACAAAAAAAAAACAGTGTGAGAAACAAATATCAATTAAATGGGTTCTTTATTTAAGCACTTATCGAATAAGTTCACGGAATGTTTAATACAGTTTTGAAGATGTTGAAGGGGAACTTCTTCGCAAGACTCAATTATTCTACCAGTCAGAGTTTCTGTGTCCTTTAATGCATGACGTTTAACCTTGGACTTAACAATAGACCAAAAGTCTTCAATAGGGTTAAGTTCTGGCGAATAAGGAGGAAGATAAACTGGAATATAACCTTGCTTTTCGATCAAAGGGTTGATCACACTAGGAACATGTATAGGAGCATTATCCATAATAATATGAAATCCTTGCATTTCTGGAAACGTGTCCATAATATACATTATATCAATGATAAAATGCATATAATGCGCACCTGTAGTTCCTTTTAGCGTTAATAACTTATCGCTAGGTGCTTTACGCTTGGTTGCTCCAGCCACTTTTCTTCTCTTCACATTTCCAGGCTCTCTCATAGACACATTTACGACTCCTACAGAAGAAATAGCACCCAATACCGTATGTGATGTAGCTCTTCCTGAGGGAGTTTCTACAACAGCAGGTTCACCACGTGTTGACCAAGCTCTTTCGTGGGTCATATTGATGTCAAATCCTGACTCGTCTAAAAACACACAATTCTGAAGGTAAACCATCCCTTTCTCTAGCCACTCCTTCACCTAAACAGCCCGTTTCTCAATCACAGCAGTGCTATTTCTTGCAGTAGGATGCCTAGAAATTACTTTGATGGAAAGGTTGCATTCATTTTTCATAAATTCCGCTACCCTGGATTTTTTTATCTCGAGATTTTCAAAGTTTTGTGTCAATTCTTTGACGGTATCCTCGATAGTAGCCCTTTTGTTTTCATTGAAAAACTTCACCAAACGATCTTTGTGTCTATCATCTAATTGGCTTACTGGACAAGAGGGAACTAGATTTGTCAACTTGTAAGGCACATATTCTTCAGGGTTCTGCTGATATTTTTGCTTCCATTTTCGTGCAGTATGTGGGTTGACATTTGCAGCCTCCGCAGCTTGCTTGTTCTTCATGCCTTTTTCGAAAACAAAATAAAGATACAACAATCTATCTTTTTCAGTATAAACATTATACTTGGTATCTCTTTCTTTTTTAACTGATGCTTCCTTCATCCTAACATCAGGAACTTCAATCTCGTGTAATTCTGAATACATATTGTTTTTAACAAGCTTCTTGAGATCGGTTATTTTCTTTAAACAGAAAGAAGGGGATTCGTAGTATGCTGTCGCTTCGTTACCCTTATCGTCAAAAATGTTACCTCTTCTATCTTTAGAATAAAAAGTTATGTTAGAATCCATTTTGAGTTAATTGAGTAAAAAGCTATGATGAGAAGTTGACACGATCGATTTATTTTAAGAGGTGACCAATTGGTTTTCAGAAAAGTGATCAATTGATTTTCAGAAAAGTGAGCAATTAGTTTACAGAAAAGTGACCAATTGGCGTTCAGAAAAGTGACCAATTTTTTCGGTAAAGTGACCAATTGACGCTGGAAATACAGTATTACTTTTTTCCCTTGTTTTATATATATATATATATAACTCTCTATTCGTAAAATGGTCTCAATTGGTTGATACATTACCCATTGTGTTCTTATATTTATAATAAAATTCCCGTTCATCTTTTCTTCAATTACAATTGTTCATTGAAACACATCACTTTTTTTCTCTTTTTCAATTGGTTTAAGTATAATATTTATTCTGAACATGTCTCTATATTACAGGATTTTGCATCCAATTACTGACACGGGAGGTCAAATCTTCTGCTTACGGGTTGTAATTTTTTGAATTTCGGGCTGGTGGGGTTTTCACTTGGGGCCACTAAATTTTGGCACAGGTAAAGTGAATGAGGCAGTGAAAACCAATAAAAAAAGACTATCACGTTTGGATTTAGCCAATCAATTTTGACTATAACATGTTGCTGAGATTAAACAGATAGCATAAGAGAGAAGAGAGTTCATAAATTATTACTGTCAATCTTAAAAAAAGTTATTGCTATCAAATGCTGTATCAATAGTGACAAAATGGAATTTAACTTCAATAATAAAAGATGTGAAAGAAAAACAGGTAGAAGAAATCCTAATGCCGGAAGAAAATCAAATGGACCGAAAGCATTATCTAATGGAGAGTTCATGATTGCGTTTAGAGATGAAAATTCTGCCGTGGCAAGTGATGTCAATAATGAGCCCGTCAATACGGAATCTACCAGTAGCCAAACTATTGTCATTGAATTGAGCGCTATGGAAGCAGCTTCTTCTGAATTGATAACCACTTCTTCAGAAGAGTTAACTGTGCTTGAAGAATTTGCTACTGTTCATGAGCTTCTTGTATAGCAGGAACAAAACCCAGAGGAGACCGCAATAGACAGTAATGTTTTTGATGTTGGTGATGACGATGAAGCTGAAGAAGCTGATATTCCTATACCAGAAGAAGATGAGCAAGCTGGTGAGGATAAGGATAGTGTGCTGCTTGAGGAATATTTTCATAAAGTTCAAGATCGCATATGAGTTGAAATGTATCATAATGCAGATCAATTTCCTCAAGAATACCAAAATGGAACATTTTAGGTTTATCCAAAATGTTCAGTTTTTGCATTGATGGGAGAAAAGAAAATCGATCCAAGCCTTTTGTACTTTCCGTGTGTATTTCTGTGGTTCCCTCATGTTTTATTTAAAAAGTTTTTTAAGAAGGAACTAAAGTGTCCAGGATGTAAACAAACTCTTGGGAATAATGGTTATACAAAGACTCCTTTTGCATGCAGAGTAATAGATATTGATAGGTAAAAATTGAGTTATGAATATTGTCAAATGCTTTTACTATATATGAAATTATTGAAAAAAACTAAAATAAAATAAAAATTAGTTGCTTTTATATAATGGGATACCATTATCAATGTTCTACAGCTGGTTTCAAAAAAAGTTGTATTAGTAATGATACTGAAATAATTCGTCAGCTACCAGAAACATTGCAATGTGAATATACCAGATATATGACTCATCGAAGTAGACTATCCAAAACTGTTGGCGATCTATATAGACCATACGTTCAAAATTCTGTTGGTGCAAAGAGATTTCGTAAGATAATTGGAGAGATACATCATCTCAAGCACACTCGACTTCATTTACAGTACATCCAACACACTGTTTATTGAAGGCTACACCAACCTACAATAGCTGATATAATTCAGAACCAACAAAAAATAACACCATTTTCTTCATTTAATGATCGATCCAAGTATGCTGGTCATGTCCTATCTCCTCAATACTTCTGCTCATTTTACACTCCATTTATTAGAGAAATAAGACATTTGATTGATAAGGAAATGGAAGTCCTTGATGGTGTATATCTTAAAGGTGATTATACCTTCAAGATAATTAAGCTGATAAATAAAATCAATGGCCAACCAGTATTTACAGCTTTATATACGGTATTGAACAAATACGAAGAAGTTTGACTTCAATTTCTCATTCCAACAAAAGCATTGTTGAATCTCCAGTGTGCTTTTAAAGCCATGTGGAATGCTTATGATTTATATGGATACACACAGCCACAGATTTTTTTTACTGATAACGTAACTGGAGATCAGAACTTTTTTAAAAATCTTTTACCATCACTTTCATAAGATGTCGTACCTGTTACTAAAGAAGAACCACAAGAACCTCTAAATGTCCATCATTATCCATTGCTTACCATCCCAAACAATATTGAAATTAAATGTATTCATGGCTTTCTCGATATTGAAGCTTGCACCACCAACTTAATTATTACAGAACTTTTCATACTATTGAATTTGATTGTGAATGGCCTTATAATACCCAAACATATCAGCAAGGAAAAATCGCAACAATTCAAATTGCAGATAATAATTGTGTGCTTGTATTATGTGTGTCCGACCTCGATGAGTTACCAAGTTCGCTCTGCAAACTGTTGGAGAGCAAGTCAGCTGTAAAACTTGGTCGAGGTGTCAATGGTGACCTAAGTAAGATTCAATGTGATTTCAAGATTTTTTGCAAAGGAGGCCTTGAGTTAGGCACGTTTTGCAAAGGTAAATGTGTAATTCACGACGGCCATCTAGGGCTTGCTGCTATCTGTGAAGCGGTATTGGAGCATTCTTTAGATAAAAATCAGTCAATCAGGTTAGGTAGTTGGGATGCTCCACAGCTGACTCAAGCCCAAATTAGCTATGCCGCTCTCAATGCATGGGCATCTTTAAATGTTTTTGAAGAAGTTAATAGTCATGGCGTAATTGGAATGCATATATTGAAGCCTACTGCTGACGATGAGGGTACTGTATTATAATAAAACAATTTTACCAATATTTCTATTGAGAAACATATATAATTATTCAAAATTTAAATTATTTTACATTTTTATTTATTTAAAACCACTTTTTTATTATATTTTCACAAAAAATTATAATCATATAATCATTTTTTATTTAAATTTTATAATTTACTTAATATAATATTTATATTTTTATATAACATTTATAATTTTTTATTAATTTTAAACTCCACAATTCTATAAATAGTAATTTTATATTTATATTATTATATATTTCCTTTTTTAGCTATAAATTAATTTCTAATTATAGATGTTTATACACCCTTAATATACTACCCATTTATTATACGTTTCTCATAATAATAATATGTTTATCTGACGGCTCTTGTATATATTTTGTATCTAGGTAATCCTGTTTCATTCCATCTAGGATTGTTTAAAGAAGCTGTACTATATGGTAAAATTTCTAAGCAGCGTAAAGAACTAAATGACATTATTAAAGTCAATAAGGGCCATGTTGTTGTCAAGATCAAGCAGGTTCTAGTGCCTGGTGCCATGATCACTGCACATGATAAATGTTTACGAGATTTTGGAAATCCTCCTTTTGAAGTAGTTGTTAGATTGTCTGAACTTCGTACTTATAAAAGTGTTACAGTACAACACCCTCACCAACAACAATAATATCAGAAATTAACAGACCTACATCCACCCTCCAACAGCTAGTAGTCCAGCAGTCGCAGTCAGCAGAAGGTAACAATACACTATTTACTTTACTAATAGTAAATAATTAATGTTTGCTAATACTTTACAATCTGCAAACAGATGTCAATGATAAGTCTAACGAATCAGATGATGATGATAATGATTTAAACTAAGATGAGGAACTGACAATTATTGATGAAGAAGGAAATTTGCTTGAAGTTGATGATAGAGAGATAGATGAATTGAGCTGAGCATACGGTGAACAGCAACTTCAATAACAATACCATAATCGTAACAATATTAATTATCAAGCCTCTAGTAGTACCTCTATCAATCCCAACCAAACAATGCCAATTCACTCACGTATTCTAAAAGATGTCTTTCATCTGATGGACATGATAAAGGTCTCCCATAAACATGGTTTATCTAAAACTTTTTCTAGAGCATTCCGTGATACATTATTTGTTATTAATAAAGATGATAAAAGACTGGTAAAAACGGTATTAGAAAATAATGGAACAACATGGGAAAAGAAGCTCGCTGAGAACCCAGACTGGATCTTTCATAGAGTCAAACGTAAATCAAATATTAGTATTAGCATATATATAGTTACGGAACTCATCGCAGTATATATTAACTAACATATATTGAATATTAAGCGTAGTACCTCCTCCTAAAGAGTACGAGACATAAAAGCAATATGTTGTATTTCATTTTTTATTATTTGATATAGAACACAAGCTATTCCAGAATTGCTAGCATCAGTACCTATGTAGAATTTATCATTTAAAGATGGATAACATAATATAGGAGTCTTGGTTAATATTTGACGTACAGTGTCAAATGCTTTTTGTTGTGCTGTACCCTATTTTCCTTTGAGTGATTTTCCATGATGTAAAGCATCGATTGGGGCCATAATTTTAGCACAGTTGGGTATTGATGAGCGGAAATAATTAATTAATCCATCAAATTTCATGCAATCTTTGCCTGTTTGTAAAGGAGGATAGTCTAAAACGGTTGTTACTTTATGAACGTTAAGAGCAATACCTTTAGCTGAGACACTAAATCCTAATAAATGTGTGCTTGCTTGAGTGAAATTACATTTGTCTAGATTAAGAATTAGATTGGCATCTGTCAATATTTTTATAACTTGTGCAACATGATCTGCATGTTCATGTATGTTTTTAGATGCGACAATAATATCATCAATAAAACAATTGACGAATGCAAGATCATGAAATAAAATGTTCATAACACGTTGAAAAGCACTGCTAAGTGTTTTGAGTCCAAAGCATCCTTTTGCATAGGAGTACTATTTCCCTAAGAACGTAAAGCTAAGTTTTTGTTGATGTTCTTGTAATATTGGAAATCTTTCAAAAGCTGCTTTTAAGTCAAGTGTAGTGAAAACATTATATCCACTTAATTTTGAGAAAATTTCTTAGATGTTACTGATAGGGTGCCTATCGTTATTTGTTAATGCACTATTAATTCCATGTGTGTCTAAGCAAAGTCGATGTTCTTTAATTCCATCTAGGCCAGTTGTTTTTAGAACTGCTATTAAGGGTTGATTCCAAGCAGTGTTTACTGGAGCAGGAATAATTACACCTTCTTCTAACCATCAATTAATTGCTTCTTTTAATTCAGAAATTAAAGCGGATGGAAGGGGATATTGTGGTCTATATATCGTAACATTTGGAGGTGTTTCTAATCGAATCACTGCTTCTGGTAAAGTACAGTGTGATGTAGGTGGAATGTTTTTATTTTGTTTTAAAAATGGTTTAACTTTTGTGTGAAAATTATTTTGTTCTTCTTTAGAACCAGCAGGTGAATTATTTGGAGGAGGAACATCGTAACAAGTATCGTTATTGATGTGTGCAAGTGCATGCGGATTGTTGTATTATAAGAACATTATCTCTTTATCCCAGATGAAATAAGAAATCATATTTAAAATACAGACGTGAACATAACTCAATTCTAAAAAGGAAACTGAGTAAAATCGCATAACGATGCCCTGCGCCTCGTCAACTTAAATTAAAGAATAAAAGAGAGTATCATGGCTAAGCCCAATATACTTCAGAACAGTAGCTATAGTAACCTTCTCAATATTAATGACTAATCCCAAGTACCCAACTTTAATATCAATCCCCTACATCATTCAATTAACCAAGCCCTATAACTCATAGAATAAAAAACATATAAATACGGGTTGTAAATATTATTTTAAAGAAATAACTTTATTTCTAGTTTTCAAATTATTATTAAAGATATATAACAAAGTCTCAAAGGATTTCATACCTTGTCTGTTTTTATTTCCTACTTTTATTAAAATAACCAAATATCACATGGATGATCATCCCATGATGTGGCAAGACCGTGGATAGAGATACCCAGTTTCAGCATAAGATCCATACCAATAATCATGATTATGTTTTCCGAAAGTGGTAAAGCTTCGAAAGTATAGGTGAATGTTTTGCCTCCATATTTTAAAAGAATATTTTTTACTTCCCCAACTCTTTTTCCTTCTAAGCCCTCTATTGAAGTTATAATAGAACCACGATCTGTAAATGGTGTAAAGAACAATTTATTATCTTTAATGTATTCTAAACTAAGTGATGACTTGTCACAACCTGTATCAAGGAAAGCTAGTATTCGTCTATCCTATAAAGTGATAGGAACAAAAATAGCTGAGGGTAAGTCAGTTTGCTTAGTTTGATTATTTTTTAAAGAGTGGTTTGTGTTTTGTATATGTGTGTTATATTGGCACGCGCTTATTTCACCCCAACTGGATTTGAAATAAATTCAAAGTAGGTGGCTTTTTTTTAAAAAAATAGGGGTAGCATTTTTGTGTGAGTAGAAAAAAAATAAAAACCTTTTTTTTTCATTTTTTTTTTTACAATTGTCAGAACTCGGCAGGGACGAATCTAATGGATCAACAGACGACATCTACAAACTGTTTATAATATTACGGGAAAATAAAAAGAGAACTTAATTCTGTATAACAGATGCTAATGAGAAAAAAAAAAGACATTTTAATTAGTAGATTAAAAAATTATAAAAAACCTTTTTTTTTATTATAAAAGCAATAATATATAACAAAGACGAACTCATCCCAAGACATCTGTTTAACCATCTTGTTCATTTAACATTTAAAATACGTATAAAAAAGTATAGAAAGGTTGGTAAAAAAAAGTTTCAGTGGAATTTAGGGGAAGTTGGGATCTTTATATAGTCTTTTTTTTTATTATGATTACAGTTTTCAACTTATAAAGAATAAACTCGCATTTTTTACTATTACTTTTTTGTTTTATTATATAAAAAAACAATAATACGTTGCTATTACTACCACCGAAACTACCACGGAACATCAAACACACAACGTTATTACTATCTTTATCCTACATCATTCTGTGTTTTATATATATTAGCTATTTTTTTTCATCCAGCTTTTTATTTTATTATTAATATTGTTTTTCCTATATGTTATCTAGTCTGTTAAAACAATTCATATCTACTGTAGCCTATTTTTATATATTATAAATGATAACTTATAGTAATATATAGCTTGATTCATCAAATAATTGTAACAACTATCTAATAAATTTGCGGTTATTTTATTGTGCACCAGATATATGACTTTTCATAACAATAGTATAGTAAATAAAAAGGTAAGTTGATGATGTTGTAGTGGTAAATGATTCTTTGTTGTATGTCTCGACAAATAAAATAATTAATCGTGTTACTCGTCATGTTGGATGGTAATAAAAAAAACAATTGACGGTCTTGATCATTATATTGGATAATAATAAATAAAATAACTGACCATGTTAATCGTTTGGATAATAATAAATAAAATAACTTACCATGTTAATTGTTATACTTGATGATAATAAAAAGAATAACTCATGATGTTGATCGTTATGTTGGATGATACTAGTAAAAACAATTGATAGTGTTGATGGTCATTATAATCAAATAGTATTTATGTTCGTGATAATGATATATGGGGTGATAATGCATATACATAAGAATAAAAAAAACAGGAGTTATTATATTGATAATAATTGCCTATAATAAATATCATAGATATACTATATTCCTTTTTTATTATCGAGCACCCATTATCTTTTATATGTACTGAATATCCATTTATTAAATCAATAGAATGAATATATTACGAAACTACCTATATCTCCTACCAGCTAGCATATAATAAAACAAAAAAGTAATAGTAAAAAACGCGAGTTTATTCTTCATAAGTTGAAAACTGTATTCATAATAAAAAAAAGACTATATAAAAACCCCAACTTCCTCTAAATTCCACCGAAACTTTTTTTACCAACCTTTCTATACTTTTTATACGTATTTTAAATGTTAAATGAACAAGATGGTTAAACAGATGTCTTGAGATGAGTTCGTCTTTGTTATATATTATTGCTTTTATAATAAAAAAAAAGGTTTTTTATAATTTTTTAATCTACTAATTAAAATGTCTTTTTTTTTCTCATTAGCATCTGTTATACAGAATTAAGTTCTCTTTTTATTTTCCCGTAATATTATAAACAGTTTGTAGATGTCGTCTGTTGATGCATTAGATTTGTGTCTGCCGATTTCTGACAATTGTAAAAAAAAGTGAAAAAAAAAAGTTTTTATTTTTTTTCTACTCACACAAAAATGCTACCTACTTTGAATTTATTTCAAATCCAGTTGGGGTGAAATAAGGGCGTGTGTTATATTGTAATAGTGGATCGGTTTTAATATAGTACCTTTATTATTGTTAGATGATGTTTCCATAAGTTCATCATCATTGACAGAAAGCATATCCTCTACTTGTGAAGACAAGTGAGTCATATAGCTGCGAACCATGTTATTGTTATTGTTGTTGTTAATGTTCGAACGACGAGCTCGAAGCAATTCCTGGCACTCGTGTCCTCTTACATATGGAACACAGCGGCAAAAACGACACAAGTTGGAGTTACTAGGACCAGCGCTATTGTTGTAATAGGTTCTGTTGGAGGGACCAAAAAATGAGCGAGAACCAAATTTGTTGTTATTATTTTGTTGCCAATTGTTGTTGTTGTTGTTATTGTTGTTGCGAGACATATGTAATACTTCTTTCAGTTTTTCACAATCAAAGCGAGTATGGTTGGATTTCAGATGTAAAAAACAAGCGTTCTTCTTTGGGAACAGTAGAGCTTTGCCTTTACCTTTGGACTTAGTGTTGTTGGTGCGACGACATTTGTTGTGTGGTTTTTCACCATCAGAGTCCGTTTCTGCATCGCTATCCGAATTAGAATCAGACGAACTACTATTATCAGAGGAACTTTCCAAGGCAGCAAGCGACTGGACCATTTGAACCCTAGGTTCAAGCTTGTTAGGAATCTGGTTGCCGTGATGATTTGCGACCAACGTCCATGCTTTTTTACGATATTGGCGATTAAGGGAGCAAAGGTAGTTGAATACAAGACCCTAGTTATTGGGAATATCGTACTTTACAGCATATTCTTGGACTTTATTCGAGTACTCATGCAACAGTTGGTTCGTTGATTGTTTCATAGTACAAATGCGGTGGCATTAGTAAAAAAATGTATATAGTGAAGTGAAATAACATTCAACTTCGGCATGGAACAAAATCCAGTTTGTTATCTCCAGCTTCTTCATTGTTGACAACAACCATGCTCTTCTGTTCGCATCACACGTCATTGGAATTAATCTACGCCAGTTTTCTTCAACGTCTAACTCGTATGCAGCAAGGTGAACCTCGAAATCATCCAAGGAGGACTCAGCTGAATCATAACTGTCTCGCCTTTTATTATGTCTATGCTGTCCTCATAGTTGAAATGCGGGAAAATCCTTTGGTACAACAGGACTTTTATAGTTAATCTTTATTGGGACCTCTTGACGAGACTGCTCATTCTTCAAGACATCTTCCATTATCGCCAAGCATTATTGAAAATCTTTGCGCTGTTCATTTAAATCTTGAACTTCATTGAGATTATTGTAGATGGTTGCTAGGGTGATTAGGTTTGTACAACGAATTAATTATTGACGTAAATACTTGATTACAGTTTCGGGTTTGCTGTTAGGGCCTAGTTGATTAGGGTGAATTTGGTCTACGCCATCTTGATTATCAGGAATCTATGGAGAAGCATCTTCCATTGATGAATCAAGGTTGAGATTATTTGTTCGATCTGCAAGACCAGCGGTTTTATCATTATTTGTTTGTTGGGGATTTTCAAGCTGATTTTGCTGATTATTATTCGTAAATTGATTGACATCAGCGTTGTTTGAATTTGGAGTATCAGACATGGTGATAGTTCACAAGAAAAAAATGTCATATGGATGGGAAATATAGATAAAATAAGATAGAAATAAGGTAAGAGAATAAATAGATATAGAAATGGATAACGAAGTATAAGTCTTGTGAGAATCAATTAGGTCTTTTATTATGAATAAAATATCAGGATAAAAAGATAAAAGATAATTATATATTGTTAATTTTAAGTCTATATATATATTCTTTGGTACATAATTTCCCTATCCTACGATGATGGGTTCACTTGTTGTTTTAGTTTCAATATATTTAATATATGATATGTTTTATATTATATTATTATTATTGGTATATGATTATGATTGGTATATTATTGTATAATATTATTATATGTTTCATTTGATATAATTTGTTTGATATGATATAATAGAGAAGTAATCGATATTATTATGTTTGAGTTAGATTGGCGTATATTATTATTATTTATTATTGATAGTAGGTAGGTAGGATTATCGCAGATTTGATCAATTTTAAAGAATAATAAGCCAATACCAAATGATAGTTATAGAATACCTGAAAGAAATGTGTTATAGACTAGTCCTGTCTATAGTGAACTTTTAACCAGGTCAATAAATGATACAGTAGAAAAAGAGGTTGATTTTTTATTTTTCCAGTCCAGCAGCCCTTTTATACTGCTGAACCAGCTTGTAC